>CM056193.1:12212133-12472133 GCA_029692085.1 Gymnothorax javanicus | reverse complement strand
TCCTCCCGTACTGAAACGCGGCCGTGTCGGGCTCCATTATGAGGCTTTGGCGCCCTCTAACGGAAGATATGGGTATCGCCGACCGCAGTGCTCGCCGATCCTCCCGTATGCGACGGCTCAGATGAAGCTTCGTGAAGCGTCATAATGGGAGTCAGATGTTGCCGGTGGGTTAGCATGTTTTTTTAATTGATCATTTTCATAATAATATAACAAGCTTTAAGAAGAAAGGGTGTTTTTTGGGGGAGGGTAAATCATATTAGTATGTGAAAATTTGTGATGTAACCTCTTTGTGATGTCCTTCAGTGCTCATAAGCTCTGTTTTTTTCTGGGGGGGTGTCTTTGATATTGGAGCCCAGTTTGATGTCTTCTAGGAAAACCAACATCTTATAGGTGGGGGTCTTTATTTTGTATTTCAAATGGAAAAGGACATTTTTTTTTCCAGCTGTATAGCCCCATAGTGTGGGAAATGGGGAGATATTTGTTGTTCAAAAGGAGCTGCTGTGTTGCAGGGGACCTGGCCGTGTGTTCAGTTCGGTTGTGGGATGGAGGTCCCGTTCCTCATGCTGCGGGTCTCTAGGGCCTCCAGAAGATTTAATAATTTTCCAGGCCTAAGTTACTGGCCAACCAGCCCCCAGTCTCTTCCACTTCTTACCTTAAAGTTTCACCAGGTACATCATGCAGACACTGTTACGCTATGAAAGACTACGCCCTCATTTAAAAAAGACACAACTCACTTCAGCAGGTGAATGGATATTGTCAAGCAGGTAAGATTCTGTTGGCTAAAAAGCATTTCAATGACTGTTTTAATCCCTTCAAATGATGTATGAATATAACCCAGGATAATTTTTTGTATAATTTTTCTCCCCTCCGAAGTAAATCAGAATAGGCTGCGAGCTGTCGAAGGGCTGTTGAACGGTAATTAAATTCATGTGACGCACTGTAAAAGCGGTTCAGTCCCTGACATTACGGGAGAGACTCCGACATCAAATAAAGTTTGCCTGCGAGGGCAGAATCTTCGCATTTTTCTCAAGCTAAAATTTGAAAGGGCGTTCTGTGTTCTCCGCACAATGGAGTCCTTTGTGCTGGGGCGTGTAAACATAAAGGCATTTTTAAAAAATTAAAAAGGGGGGGGCGGTTGGGGGCGTCGGTGGGAAAAGATGTGTCTCGATTCGTTTGTGGATGTGCCAGAATGTTCCAGATTTGAGGCCTGTAGTTTCCCCACTGTGGTTGCGGGTGAAAAATGCTAATCTGGTGTGCGGTGTAAACAGGCGGTAGATCGGGTTTCAGGCCTGGAGGTGCTGCGACATTGTTTCGGGGTGACTACCTTCAGCTCGTAATGGGAAAATGAGCGGCTTCAAGGCAGAATAAAGTAAAACTATCTCCCCGGGGGGAGGAACGCAGACACAAACCCTGTAGTTATCTGTGAAGATGACAGGGCGCAAGGCTCGTGGGCCTTTACCTCATGTTTACTGCCAGCCAGATTTGCCAGCCAGATTTCATCTGATACGCTCGCCTCTGTGCTGTGGATGAGCGATGATTCCAAATGCAAGATTTTATCTCAGGCCGAGAGGTAGGCTGGCTTTTGATCAAGATGGATGCGAAATTTGGGTGTGTGTGTGTGTGTGTGTGTGTGTGTGTGTGTTTGTGTTTGTCCATACAATGCATTAAGAAAACTACATGCATGAGAAAGGACTGTAAATTGCCAATATTACGGCGGTTAACCAAACCCTTGTACATTACTCGATTGATCGGTCATGCGATCAATAACATAAACTTCAGAATGCCACAGACAATGGCAGGTCCGGGCAGAGGTGAACCATGTGCAGAAGAGTATCAGGAAGTATACAGAGAGGGTTTTACACGGTGATGTTAAAGGGGACCTTTTATGCTGATCCTTCTTTTAATATATATTAGTAATGTTATAATGTTGGTTGTCCATGCTCAACCTCTGAAAAGTTTCTAAACATAAGATACAGGGGTTTTGCCGTAATCCAAGAACGTGATTTCGTGAGCGCGATTTCCTCTCTGAACAGCTCCTCCCGAGATCTTCACGAGATCTGGGCAAAACCTAACGTCAGGTTGTGCCGTCCAATTAGTACAGACCTAGCCAGAGCCAACCACTGCGCTGGACCTGCCCACACCGGAAACTATTCTAGCAGGCACTAACAACGGCAGATCATACTATACCTTAGTAGCGTCTACACTTTTGGAAATACAAAAGAAGAACCGCAGATCATTTGAGGTGCAATTTTGTTAGTATCTCTCCCCAAAGCTACTTGTCCGTTTACTTTTAGATGAAAAAGAAAAACAAATATTTCTCTTCTAAAGACGATGCCACCAGAAATCAGTGGGTAGCTTTTTTTGTTTGCTGGCAGCAAACAGCCACGGCCAAAGGGAACGTTAGCTGTTTGTGCTCAGCATTTCACCAAAGACAGCTTTGTCAATAAAGGATAATTCGACACAGGATAAGCGTTTCAGCTGCTTCTCAAACCTGAAGCAGTTGCATCGATCAAGCGCTCGGAGCCACAAGCTGTAAGTAACCATATCACAGCAAATAATGTAAGTGAAGCTAACGTGTTACGGGTGGCTAGCAGGACCGCTAGTGATAGTTAGCACTAACAACTGGCCTCAAACGCAGGCTTTGTAAAATATCTGAAGATAAAGCCTGTATCGGTCGCGACTGTCCATGACTCACAGACACAGAAGCTGTAAGTTGCTTTTACTGCATAAGCCAACCTGACGTGATAGCCAGTTGATTGTGGCTGTAGCACAGCGGCTAACATAGCCAAGTTACTGTTGCTAATGTTTGTGTCCTAAATATGCAAGAGTGATATCGGGAAATTCTACAGAAGGTGTGTGAATATAAACCTCATTTGAAGCTAACTTTTAATACTTGTTCGTAATTTGGATGCTTTGTACAACTGTTCACAGTAACAGAACTTGCTGTCTGTAAAACCTGTATTGCAAGGGTTTGTTTCTGTGGTTATGACCTCTCTGTTACCAGCTACTGCATGTTAGTTTGCGTGTCGTGCTAATTAAAAATGCTCCTGGTTAACTTATATGCAGTAATTCTGATCAGTATGGTTGTGTTACTTTGGTGACCATCAATGTGGCAGTTTCATCATAACGTTGCCCGATTGTAGCCACTACAGTTAGTGATCGCTTCACTTATCCATGACCGGGATCAGCCGGATGCTTCACAAATGTCTGAGCAAGCTCTCTGGTGCTACCATGAAAGCAATGCGAAATGCAGAAGCTCTACTGGTTTACAAATGATTTCTCTGCACTACCTTGACATAAATTCATCCCCCTTTAGAAATTGTTGTGGCTAATAAAAAGCCGAAAAAGGCGGAGATTAAATAGGTAATTGTTTCCTGTAGAAGTGATCGATTCACTAGCTCCACATAAGCAACTTGTCCGCGCTAACAGAACTTACGGTCTGCAAAACCTGTATTATGTTCATAACATAACCGAGCTCTCTCTAGCTGTCGCATACTATCCATAAAGCTGCTTTCATATCAGACACGCAACAAATTTTTCGCAGGACAGATTAGCCTACATTCAAAGTCAATGCAAAGACACGTTATGGGCACGTCAAGCCGCTTTCACACTGGACGCGAAACAAATTTTTCGCGTGACAGATTAGCTACATTCAAAGTCAATGCAAAGATGCGAATACAGGCGTTATGGGCGCGTTTAGCAGCTTTCACACCGGACGCTAAACAAATTTTTCACGCGACAGATTAGCCTACATTCAAAGTCAATGCAAAGACGCGAATACACGTTATGGGCACGTCAAGCCGCTTTCACACCAGGCGAAAGCGAATTTTTCGGCGCAACAGATTGGCTACATTCAAAGTCAATGCAAAGACGCGAATACAGGCGTTATGGGCGCGTTAAGCAGCATTCACACCAGACGCGAAACGAATTTTTCGCGCGACAGATTAGCCTACATTCAAAGTCAATGCAAAGACGCGAATACACGTTATGGGCACGTAAAGCCGCTTTCACACTGGACGCGAAACAAATTTTTCGCGCGACAGATTAGCTACATTCAAAGTCAATGCAAAGACGCGAATACAGGCGTTATGGGCGCGTTAAGCAGCTTTCACACCGGACGCGAAACAAATTTTTCACGCGACAGATTAGCCTACATTCAAAGTCAATGCAAAGACGCGAATACACGTTATGGGCACGTCAAGCCGCTTTCACACAAGACGCAAAACAAATTTTTCGCGCAACAGATTGGCTACATTCAAAGTCAATGCAAAGACGCGAATACAGGCATTATGGGCGCGTTAAGCAGCTTTCACACCGGACGCCAAACAAATTTTTCACGCGACAGATTAGCCTACATTCAAAGTCAATGCAAAGACGCGAATACACGTTATGGGCACGTCAAGCCGCTTTCACACCAGACGCGAAACGAATTTTTTGCGCGACAGATTAGCCTACATTCAAAGTCAATGCAAAGACGCGAATACACGTTATGGGCACGTAAAGCCGCTTTCACACTGGACGCGAAACGAATTTTTTGCGCGACAGATTAGCTACATTCAAAGTCAATGCAAAGACGCGAATACAGGCATTATGGGCGCGTTAAGCAGCTTTCACACCAGGCGTAAACAAATTTTTCGCGCGACAGATTAGCCTACATTCAAAGTCAATGCAAAGACGCGAATACAGTTATTATGGGCACGTCAAGCAGCTTTCACAGAGGCGAAACGAATTTTTTGGCGCAACAGATTAGCCTACATTCAAAGTCAATGCAAAGACGCGAATACAGGCGTTATGGGCACGTTAAGCAGCTTTCACACCAGACGCTGAAACGAATTTTTTCGCGCGACAGATTAACCTACATTCAAAGTCAATGCAAAGACGCGAATACAGGCATTATGGGCACGTAAAGCAGCGCTTTCACACTGGACGCGAAACAAATTTTTCGCGCGACAGATTAGCCTACATTCAAAGTCAGTGCAAAGACGCGAATACACGTTATAGGCACGTCAAGCCGCTTTCACACCGGACGCTAAACGAATTTTTCACGCAACAGATTGGCTACATTCAAAGTCAATGCAAAGACGCGAATACAGGCGTTATGGGCGCGTTAAGCAGCTTTCACACCGGACGCGAAACAAATTTTTCGCGCGACAGATTAGCCTACATTCAAAGTCAATGCAAAGACGCGAATACACGTTATGGGCACGTCAAGCATTCGCTTTCACACGTTATGGGACGCTAAACAAATTTTTTCGCGCGACAGATTACCTACATTCAAAGTCAATGCAAAGACGCGAATACGTTATGGGCTCGTCAAGCCGCTTTCACACTGGGACGAAAACAAATTTTTTCGCGCGACAGATTAGCTACATTCAAAGTCAATGCAAAAAGACGAATACACGTTATGGGCACGTCAAAGCCGCTTTCACACTGGACGCCGAAACAAATTTTTCGGCGACAGATTAGCTACATTCAAAGTCAATGTAAAGACGCGAATACAGGCGTTATGGGCACGTCAAAGCGCTTTCACACTGACGGAAACAAATTTTTTCGCGCGACAGATTAGCCTACATTCAAAGTCAATGCAAAAGACGCGAATACACGTTATGGGCACGTCAAGCCGCTTTCACACCGGACGCGAAACGAATTTTTCGCGCGACAGATTAGCCTACATTCAAAGTCAATGCAAAGACGCGAATACACGTTATGGGCTCGTCAAGCCGCTTTCACACTGGACGCGAAACGAATTTTTTGCGCGACAGATTAGCTACATTCAAAGTCAATGCAAAGACGCGAATACAGGCGTTATGGGCGCTTTAAGCCACTTTCAAAGTCACCAAACATAAAACAAATTTTTTCGCGACAGATTAGCTACATTCAAAGTCAATGCAATGACGCGAATACAGGCGCGTTAGGGCGCGTTAAGCAGCTTTCACACTGGACGCGAAACGAATTTTTCGCGCGACAGATTAGCCTACATTCAAAGTCAATTTTTCGCGCGACAGATTAGCCTACATTCAAAGTCAATGCAAAGACGCGAATACACGTTATGGGCACATCAAGCGCTTTCACATTCAAAAACAAATTTTTGCGCTTGCGACAGATTAGCTACATTCAAAGTCAATGCAAAAGCGTAATACAGGCGTTATGGGCACGTTAAGCAGCTTTCACACTGGACGCAAAACAAATTTTTAGCGCGACAGATTAGCTACATTCAAAGTCAATGCAAAGACGCAAATACAGGCGTTATGGGCGCGATAAGCAGCTTTCACACCGGACGCTAAACAAATTTTTCACGCGACAGATTAGCCTACATTCAAAGTCAATGCAAAGACGCGAATACAGGCGTTATGGGCACATCAAGCCGCTTTCACACGGACGCAAAAAAATTTTTTTTCGCGACAGATTAGCTACATTCAAAGTCAATGCAAAGACGCCAATACAGGCGTTATGGGCGCGCCAAAACAAATTTTTGCGCGACAGCAGCTTTCAAAGTCACACTGGACGCGTTAAAAACGCGAAAATTTTTCACGCGACAGATTAGCTACATTCAAAGTCAATGCAAAGACGCGAATACAGGCGTTATGGGCGCGATAAGCAGCTTTCACACCGGATGCGAAACAAATTTTTCGCGCGACAGATTACATTCAAAGTCATGACTGCTTATCAGCTACTGCATGTTAGTTCGCGTGCCGTGCTAATTAAAAATGCTCCTGGTTAACTTATATGCAGCAATTATGATCGGTATGCTTGTGTTACTTCGATAAGCATCAATGTGACAGTTTCATTATAACGTTGCGTGATTGTAGCCACTACAGTTGAAGCTAAACGGAGAGGTGCTGTATGTGTCTGCCGAGTTGGGCTGCAGTTAGACCAGACGTAGATTTTGCAGAGCTTGGGGTGCGTTTTTGGGTGCTTATGAAACAATTGCTTTACTTATCCATGACCGGGGTCAGCCTGATACATCTCCAATGTCTGAGCAAGCTCTCTGATGCTACCGGTGAAAGCAATAGGGAAGCGCACAGGCTATAACGTGTCCGGTATAACAAACGATTTCTTTGCATTGCCATCGATTGAATTCTTGCTTCCCCGGCATCCTAGCTACGGGGAAGAAAAACCGCTGTACTCACCAACTGTTGCTGTAGCAAACTGTAGCCGATACCAAATTCGTGCTTGAGCTGCCAGACTTTCGTACTGCGTCCTCCACTTTCGCCATTGCGTTTATTAGAACAAGTTAATTTCATTAGATCTATACACATGTACTGTGTTAGATTGCAGAATATGCCCGTCGATTCCTCTGGAGCTGGACCAGGAAAACTGTGTTCTGCTGCCTCGTCCCGCCTAGATCCACCCTCCACAGAGCTGGCCAGTCAGAAGAAAGTGGGCACACGGGGAGTGGGGGCCATAGCGGAAGAGCCACCCCAATGAGGCGTTTCAGGCAGAGACTACTATGGACTACAAATGGGGTTTTTTGAGGATGGCAGTATGAGCGAAATAAGTACCCTTTTTTTACTTTGCGCGATCAGGAGTACTCTAGGGGAGTCAAAGACCAAAATATAAACTTGGAAAAATAGCACATTAGGTCCCCTTTAAGACGACAGACGCGACTTTTTTAACCTTTACTTAACAGGCCAAATTCTAACGAGAACACATTTCGCTTTATCAGGGACGTCCTGGGAGAAATGCCGGATAGTGTAGTTGAGAGAAACTGGGGTAACCCTCCCGGAGGGGTTTTGAGGTTAAAGCCGCTTTCACACCGGACGCGAAACGAATTTTCCGCATGACAGATTACATTCAAAGTCAATGCAAAGACACGAATACGTGCGTTTCGCGTCTTGGCATTGACTTTGAATGTAATCTGTCGTGCGGAAAATTTGTTTCGCATCCGGTGTGAAAGCAGCTTAAGGGTGTAACTCAAGGGCCCAATGGCGGAGGTCTCCCCAACTTCATCTCTCCAGAGCAAGTCTGAACCCCAAGCACCAGCTACCCTGATGCCCAAACGGTTAAGTAATTACATTTTACTGGGTACAAAAATATTACACCAACTATGTTTTGGCGATTGTACAAAATACCTTGGATTCAGTTTCCCTGGTAGTTTGGAATGCCGTGTGATTGCATGAAAAGCAATAAGCTGTGAAGTGATTAATATGGATGTATTTTTGAGGGCACAAGTTCCTCATTCTTTATTTGCTGGAATAGCACCAGCTGAAGATTTCCTGATTGGCAGCGATGAGTAGCTATCATAGTTCGCAGTGATTCATTAACTTTTTTTTTTTTTTTTTCTTTTTATTCAGCTTCAAATAGCTTGTGAATTAATCCCTGCCACCTTAGGCTTCCGTTGATGTCTATTTCCAGTTAGGGAAAGCCTGCCTACTTCCATGCTGCATTGCAGTCAGTCCAGTTTTACTCATGATGTGACGCTGAAGACGTATTTTCTGAGGAGTTTGTGAATCACAGCTGCCAGCTATTATCTAGGGTCCATAAGTCAGACATCGCACTTTGGTCTGGTTTACAAGTGAGCCGTGCAGTGCTGATGCATCTGAGTCAAGGCAATTGATGAAGACCCCACTGCTGAAATTATTTAACTCACAAAATGTCTATTTTGAGGGGAAAAAAGGGCCTGAATATATAATAGATCCATAAAATCAGCCAATTGAAGACCCCAGTGCTAAAAGCGGCCCACTGACATCAGAAAATGTCCATTTTGAGAAAATTGAGAAAATCGACCAGGGTAACTTTAAAAGACGTTTTCCAATCCTTACCTCACGGTGTGACAATATGACTTAAGTACTTTTCGCATTGGGCTTTTCAATTGTTGAGAAGGAAAACATCATAATTTACCCTCCAGTAGTAGGAATAGATTCACCTGATTCTCATAGTGCTAAAGGATAGTCCATGTGGTCGAGACTCTGTTCTTGAGTGGACAGAGATAGGTTGATCAGGGCCACTGACCGTTGCCAAATAAAGCCCTTTAGAATTTCTCTCCACCCCATCGAAATTTCTCAAAAAAAAAAAACAAAAAAAACTCAACGTCCTATTTTATTATCAACAAAATCCCACTGTAATGTCTTCAAAATTTAGCTCTTCTGCATTTTATGCTTATGAACGTCTGACCCAGGCCACTGGCCCAGCATACTGGTCTGGGAGAACCGCAAGGGCTGCGAGCGTGCATCGTTTTAAGCACCACTCCACTCATGATTAAAAGCCGTTAATTTCACTGCTCGGCTCATTTGCTTCAGTTACTCAGTTTGCTGACCTGTCGTTATGCACATCATGTCCGCAATAATTTTCAACTTCTTTAAGGCTAGGCCTATCTTTTCTCCCTCACTCACACATGGCAGCCAATATTTGTGACACAATAGTCGTAAATTAAACACAAATGGTGTTGAAAGTAGCCAAATATGTTTTATTGCAACATCGTTTTGATAAAGAGATGAAAGCCAGACCCTGCACCTTTCAGCATCTTCTCCCAGGAAAAAAATATTTCAGGAACACTCCGAGAGTGCAAATCTCCGCCAAGGCCGCACAGTCGATATCTTACTGAGTGGGAGCGAAGTTCAGTTATCGCTTGTCATAGGTTTTCAAGATGGCTGCCATGGCGGCCATACAGTCTGACGGTTCACATTCAAAGTCAATAGGGTCCATCCCTGATGTAATAGCAACACACCACAGGGGCGGATCCAGGGTAGCTTACCTAGTTTCCAGAACTCACTCAAACACCTCATTGATTGGCCGGAAACACTTTCATTGTGTTGGAACTCACCCAAACCTCATTCTGATTGGCTATTCATGTTGCAAACTACTCGTGGAAACTACGCACTTCAAAACCTGGATCTACCCCTGAATTAGAGGCGGCTGGTGAACTGGCAATAGGGGAAGCTCAAACCATCCCTTAATGATTGGTCATGACCTGTTTTCAGTCTTAATAAAATTGACTTTACTTGACTCCAAAAATCCTAATTACCATCAGGTGTCGCCAGTTCTCCTTGTTAAGTTAAAATGAGCACCAATAGCCTAATTATTATTTTTTAGGGATGGGTTTGAGCTTCCCCTATTGCCAGTTAACCAGCCGCCCCAACAACACACCCACAAAATTTCAGAGATAGCTGTCATTGCTTTTTGAGTTATCTTGTGCGCATCTCCCCCCGCCGCCGCCGCCGAGAATCGACCCGCCCTGCCGCTTCGACTGTTCATTGTCCGCGCGGGACAGTTCTCCTTCGAAACGGAAGCGCGACGGGACCATCAGGTTTGACTCAACTTTATGAACACAGTTATCATTCGTGTCGTGAATGCAGCGAAAAAGACTGCCACTTCGATAACGATTAATCGGCGCTTGTTGAGCCGATGCCAGCTGGCTGTCAAAGCAAAGCGCCTTTCTGAGGAAGTCGTCAGAGATGCGCCCGAAATAATTCGCGATAGGCAATTAAATTCAGTTTCGTGCTTTGATCAGGATCTCCAATAGGCCAACTCAGAGGCCGGTTTAATTAGCTTTAATGAAATCTGTAAAGTTACTCCAGGTAGTTCAGGAACCAACTTGTTCAAAGATTTGCAGAGGTGCTTTCCAAAACAATTGGCACTTGTGTGTCAGGAATTAAAATGCAAAGTAGCCTTCACCTGCCAAATGAACTGTGTTTTATACGGATATCAGTGTTTGATGATTGCGCCAACATTTCATCAAAAGGCAGCAAGATGCTTGCATATAAATTGTATCCAAGAGGAGCTTCATGATACTTGCATTAAGATATTCATTCATCCTTAAAGGAGTAGCATTCCGTTGACATTGATGATTGCAGTGCTAGAACTCCTTCAGTATTCTGCAGATTTCATTGTACTGAATGACAGTGTCATGAAACGGGATTGCTCTATCCTAACGTCTGGCATATGCAAGCACTTAGCTCAACGAGAGCAATCCGAGATTGCAAACCTCCGCTAAGGCTGAACAATCCTCCATAGCTATTTGTCAATATCTATGCGAAAGATTCTCCAAATTTTTATTATTTTTATGTAACCGGAATATACATCATCTAAGCAATAATTTAATGACTGTTCAAAGTCACGTTACAACGTGTGCACTCGCCTCAATTTTACACTGTTCAGTCCCAGGGAGATAGCTGGATCCAGATCAGTTTGTGATATTTTCTTAGCATCACTGTGACCCTCGCATTTTTTTTCTCTCATTTCAAATCGTTTTTTTTTTTTTTTTTTTGCGAAGATGTGACTGAAAATGCCAATTTTCCCGTATCTCGCAGTGGTGAGGCATTCTTTAAAAAATCCTGGATCCAGATCTTTGAGTGGGACCAAGATCCATTCCTGTTAAACCTCTCGCACAAATCCATCCGATAGTTTTTGTGTAATCCTGTTAACTAACCAACAGCCATGACTGATCAGTCTCCTTGGTGGATCAGCTCCGCGTTACAAGCCTGTCATCTAGTGGCAAGCCGGTAAACCTGCAGGTATTTCTGCAAATTAATACGAATGCAGACAAAAGCACCACGAAAGTAGTCATCACTTCCGCACATCTGTAGGCCCTGAACTATGCATATTCCAAGCTACAAAATGAAGCTTTGACTGTAGTTAAATAAAATTCACAGTGCAATGTGGATATAGTAATGAACATACTCCTCATACTCCAGACAAACCATAAGTCAGACAATTGGGTATTGTGGGAGAAGGCTGCCTTTACCTCTTCAAAGTAAAAGACACCATCAACCATAATATCATTCCTTTCATACTTTCTGATTTCCACTTATTTTCACATGCCACTGAGTGGATGGAATCATTCTTATCAGACAATTCAATTCAATTCATTCTTTATTTCAGACCCAGGGGGATCCATATCACAATAAAAAACACAATTAAAAAAACAGAATAAATATAAGAAAGAAAAAAAATACAAAGCCTTCCACAATGTTCAATGTCTAACATACAGACATGTTCTCCAATGGTTCCACAGTCTGTACGAAAATCTAACAGAACTACGTACAGGGTTAGCCAAAACAGCGATTTGATTGTTTTCTGACTCGGATGCCCTACACACAAATCTATACATCAGGTTATGTAGAACAGCAGAGCAGGTAGGTACCCCGACACTAACAAACATATGGCTGCACTGGAGCTTCTTGAGGCTCTCAGCAGTAGCCTCATGCTGTCATTATAAGCCACTGTGAGCTTTCTAATGCTACCTTGTTTATAACGACACCACAGGTAGGCAGTATACAAAGGTGTACAATACGCTCTAAACAGTGAGATCTTCACAGATACAGAGCACATGCTTAACTTACGACACAGCGTGTTTGCTTGAGCATAGAGCTTATGACGCTGCCTATATATCCTTATCATCAGACCGGTCAAAAACTGGTGTGTATGGATTAATAATGATCCGTGATCTCCAAGAGTTAACACATTGGGTGTCCCGCAAGGATCAACCCTTGGCCCATAACCTTCCAGTTTTTTCATCAATGATATCCCCTCTCTATTTCATTGAGTAAATGTACAAATGTATGCGGATGACACCATTGTCTACACTCATGGATAAACGGTGAGGAAGTAGCATATCAACCCACAAGTACTTGATAAAGAAGCAAAATGGCTTAGTCACTTCTGCCTCACCCTAATCTCTTCAGCCTTTGAAAACTTCATTTTTTTCCTCTGACACACAGTTAGTCAATATAATCATCCGCAGCTTGGCCTCACTCCCTCTAATGCACCTCATAAACCTCTGCTCTTAGCACAACAGCACAATTATGACCTTCTTCTTTGAGTTACAATGCAATTGACAAACAATTTGTGTGACCGGTGTATTACCGCCACCTACTGTGTGTATTATATACAATTGTCTTTCTGGCTTTAACTTAAAAAACACCCTGTGCTAATTTTTCTACTTCTCTGGAATTGAAACCCCTCCAAACTCCTTTGCCAATATTGCCTGCATTTCTTCATCCTTCACGTCTGAGAACAAGGCCCTCAACGATGGGCGACTGCGACATTCCCTCAAGATCGACAAAATTCGCACTTACTGCATGTTCCACTTATGGGCACTGTCATAGCTGAGGACGCGTAGTGGATACTCATCGGTTATCTGAGAGATTGTTCAGCTGTCCGCAATCTTAGTTTCAGAAGCTACATGAGTTTGATCTCTAGAGCCCCTATAAAGACAAAAAATCAAAGCTCTCTCCCATCCCTTATCAACGCTTCCCCAGATTTTTATTCTTTTTCAGTAATGTTAAAAAGGTGGATTAAGGAGAATCAAGAATGCCATCAATTTCGTTCTCATTAACTGCAGCCATTAATTATCATGTATAATACACTCACAAAATGAAAGGTGCTTGCGTGTTCTGCTTTTATATATTTCGATGTAATAATAATCTTACTCAATCGTATTAATTTTATCCAATCCTATCTTTAGTCTTACCTGATTGTCATTTTCTTATATGTAATGTTGCATTTTAGATGGTAACTGCACTGTGTATGCATGTAATTTTTGTAATTGTCTTGATGTTTTACTGACGCATGCCTAGATCCCATTGTTTACTGTTGCCTGCCACCCAGGGACTACAGATGAAAATTAGCTGAGAGCTATATCTGGCACAATATATTTATTGAGCATTGTCCCTGTCAAATAAATGAATTAAATAAATAATTAAATAAACAAAATGAATTGTAATCAATTAACCATACGGCCAAAACTGTTTCGTAACATTTGAATCCTACAACAATACGATGTGAACATTCATTTTTAGCTCACCTGGATGTAGGCCAGTGCTGAGCTTTTGTCAGTTTGCTTGTCTATCTTTCATCAAGCGTTGTGTGTAAACATCTTCTCTGAAACCACTGGACCCCCGAAGCTGAAATGCTTCTAACATCTACCGACAATCCAGGACACATGAATTTGTCCAAGAGGTCTGGATCTAATTTCAAATATGGCTGCCACAGCAGCCATCCTGAAAATTTCATTTTGACTCATTTGTCAATCGTTTCCGCAGTTAGTCAGTTGAAATTTGATACGAAGATGCTAAGTAGCAAGAGTAAATGCATATATTCTAGGTTTTGATGTTCGCTCCATTTTAACCTTGATTTGACCTCTGTCATAAGGCCACACCGCTAAATTTCATGAATATCTTTCAAAATTCTCTTCTCCAAAACTACCGGACCAAGAAAGTTGAAACTTGGCATGCATGTTCCTACTTATGACTTCATCAAAGTTTGTTTGAGGCATTCAGATCAGATTTTTAATGGATGCCATGGCAGCCATCTAGGAAGTTCCCTTTCAACCCATATTTCCAGTATTTCTGCAGCGACTCAGCAGTAGGTTCTACACAGCAAAATTCAAGACCCAAATTCCAGGTTTTTCTGTGCAAAGTATTTTGACCTCCCTTTGATCTGTCATTAGGATATGCCACTGAATTTCATCATGCAATTCAAAAAAAAAAAAAAGTCCAGTCTCACATCACATTTCTTCAGCAGTTCAGAATATGAGGATATGCTTCTACCAACTAAGAAAGTTTAATCACTTAGCCAAAGAAAATAAGAGATGCTGACTTCAATCACAAGGTGCCCTAGTGATTGTTGCAATTCTGGGTCACACTTTAGATGGTGTTGCTCATAAAGGCTTTATATAGCATGTATAATGCCTACATAAATCATACGTAAGCAAATGTCATGCTTTGTAAAGGGTGAAATACATCCTTACTCAGCATGTGGTGCCAGATGTGACAATGACAATGTCACATAGCTGACAATGTCACCCCTTATAGAATTTAGCCACTAGCTAAGTGACATTGTCAGTTATATCACATCTGACATCACGTTGAATAAAGAGCAACACTTTAAGAGCAACACTTCATCAAAAGTGTGACCAAATTCTGTTACCTGCAACAAGGTGCCACTACAGTACACTTTGCAAAACACTTTTACACATTGATTTGAAAGGCAGAACGACTACTGTCATTTGTTCCAACAAGTCTGTCAACTATTGACTTCATTTCTTAAGTGGTCATATTTTTTTTCTGTTATGATGTAGGAAGCATGTGCTTTTCATATTGTTTGCTTTCGTTCAGAATGAACTGTATTGACTCATCTTTTATGTACATGTATTTTTACCTGTTTGTGAAGCACTTTGTGCAGTATTGCTTGAAAGGCGCTACAAAAATAAAATTTATTATTATTATTACTCCACCCGACGAACTGCGGGAGGGGTTATGTATTTGTCTCCGTTTATTTATTTATCTGGGTGTGTTTGTCTGTGGACAGCCGACAGGCCGCAGTTTTGGTCGGATCGTTTTCATATTTCACAGAGGGAATGGTAATGGTCCGAGTGAGAAGTGATTAGTTTTTGGTGCAGATCCGGATCAAACTGTGGATTCTGGATCACTTAGAAAATTCTTTAACATTGGGAGATAGGGCAAATGTCAACATTTTCTTTAATAACTCCATCAAAAACATAATGAATCACTTGAACATCAACACACTATAGCCCACCAGGGAGGGCAACAACCATGAGCAGTTTGATCTGGATCCGAATTCGGATCCAGATCTGACAGATAAAAAAACCTCTAAAATATCGGGCATATTTGAAGGTCGTGGGCGCGGGCGGGGTATGTGGCCTCCAGACCAACACATTCTCATCCCAGACTCGTCATATCTTGACACTACCTGCCCAAACGTCGATATACGAGGCAGAAGGAAGCTTTTGTCGTCATTATTTGAGGGTTAAGGTTAGGGTTCGGGGTTAGGGGGTAGGGATTAGGGGTTAGGGGGTAGGGTTCGTTTTACACAGGCGTCGATAAAGGACGCTAAAACTGACCTTTTGCCTCGTATATCGACGCTTGGTCAGGTAGCGTCAATATTTGACGCGTCGAAATGAGAATGGGCTCTCCAGACACACCCTCTAGTTATTATTATTATTGTGTGTGCATTATGCAAACAACCAATACGGCAAGATGCATCACTTGTGTTATGTATGAGTATTTTATGTACAGCACTGTATATCATTTATAAATGGAGATTTGTTAGATTTGTTCTGCCATACTGGTCAGCTATTTGTTTATTTTGTTCATCATTTAGCACCCTCTGGTGGTATGCCTGTAGAAAAACATGATCTGATGCAATACCACTTGTTTGTGATGAAATAGACTAATGCTTTCTAGAAGTTTCTGGCTTCTTCTTGCCTGGAGGGGGCCGGATCACCCAGGACTCCTGTAGATCTTTCCAGAATAATCCTAGTCTTTATAAATGCTGTGATTTTGCGCAGTTAGAGAGTTTTTGTTTTGGCATCAGAGTTACATAGTGGCATTAGAATGTAAGATTACACTGTGGATTATTTGTAGAAATTTTTGGACCTAATCAGTGAAGAATAAATTTGTTTGAGTGTCATTGCTGGTTTTCTTTGTTGTGATTTTCAAGTCATAACACTTGTCTCGCTTCGAAACGACTTGCATTCCTCCAACCATATCACCATATCACATCTTAATCTGATAAATTTTGTTTTTTTATTTTTAAATACCTGCTTATTTTAAATTTGATGACAGCAACATGTTTTTTTTAGTTGGGATGGGACAATTAATCACTGGAAAAATTTCTTGATGCTAAAAAGAGACAACTGGAAGAATATCTCACAGCTAATTAGGTTATTTAGCAACAGGTCAGTAACATGATTAGGTTTAATAAAAAGTCTTTCATAAGTAAATACGGTGAGGGCTTAACCACTCTGAAAAATTGTCTATTTCCCTGTGCAGTTGAAGAATAGCGTTTTCAATTCAAAATTGCTAAGAATTTGGAGATTTTATCCTCCATGGCACATAATATCGTTAATAGATTCCAAAAATCCAGAAAAATCTCTGTAGGCATGGGACAAGGCCGAAATCCAATTCTGAATGGCTGCGATTTTCAGGTCTTCAGGCAGCACTCTATTAAAAACAGACAGGATTCTGCAGTGGAAATCACTGGGTAGATTCAGGAACACTTCTGTTAACCATTGTCAGTAAAGTTTGTCACTGCATCCACTAATGCACGTTAAAACTGCCATGTAGAGATTAAACCATACATTAAGATTCAGAAACACTGCCATCTTCCCGAGCTCATTACCCTACCCCTCATTACCCTTAATAAACTGAACATGAAACAAAACAGATGTGACTTTATTGTTTGCCAAATAAATTGTTGGTTTTTGCAACCATGTGTTGACAGTTTCACCAATGAGGAACCTATTGATTGTTCATGTTGATTAAGGATTCGGTCAAATCGTTTCCCTCTGCAGTTATTCATACTGGTTTCTAACATATCTGATTGTGAATATGAAATTTTAATTCTTCATGGCACGTGTAGATTTGTCAAATGTGGCTTAAGAGGACAAATAACTGCTCTAAACATGAATGCACCTAATTAAGGCAAATCAACAGCTTGTTTAAGTCCTGTGGTCGGAACAAAAACAAGCACACACAGTGGGGCGCCAAGACAGTTTGAGAACCACTGCACTAGGGTAATATAATCGGGTCTGTTTGTCGGTCTGTCCGGACGCATATCTTAAAAACTATTGGCACGACTTACATAAAACTTTGACAGCAGAAAGGGCCTACCTGTGACTCGGTCCTCCTCTAACATCAGACTGCTAGGTCAAAAATCAAAGTCAAAAAAAAAGATCGCCAAAATCGGGAAACCTCCTTTCAACATGGGGCGAAATTTCAAAAAAAATCATATATCCACCAAAACTTATGGAAATGCCTTGAATTTCGATACACATATAAAGGGTGGCAATATCTATCATCAGACCGTTTCATCCGGATCTGATCCAGACTGCAGATTTGGTGCCATTTTCAGCAAAACAAAAACGACATGTCAGAAAATGAAACAAATGTCAAAGGGGCGAGGGTTTGCAATCTCCGATTGTCTTGTTTAAAATGTACAGAGGCTAAGTGGAAAACTGCCCTGGAGTTTGAGAAATTCTTTTTGGAACTCATGGATACTTTGTCCTCTGGGCTTGAGGGGGGCCGTCCAGCTTGTTATAAGCAAATCATTCAAAAGCCAGCATCCATGATAGTACGGGGGTGCATTAGTATGCATGGCATGGGTAACGTACATCCGTGAAGACACCATTAATGTTGAACCATATATACAGGTTTGGTGCAAAATTTACTGCCATCCAGATGCCTTTTTTAAAGGAAGGCCTTGCTCATTTCAGCAACATCCTGCCCAACACCATGGCTCTGAAGTGGTCTGCCTGCAGTTCAGACCGGTCATCCAGCATCCGCTGACAAAATTTGGCGCATTAGGAAACAAAAAATACTGAAGAGGTTGTGACATATTGAGCAGCTGAAATCCTACATAAAGCAAGGATGGGAAAACAATATGCTGTCAAAAGTACAGCAGTTGGTCTCCTTGGTTCCCAAATGCTTATAAGTGTTAAACAACGTGATGCAACATGGTGGAAAACATGTCCGTACCAACTTATTTGAAACGTGTTGCTGGCATCAAATTCAAAATGGGCACTTATTTTCCAAAACAAAAAAAAAAAAAAAAACACTATTTCAGTTTCAACATCTGATCATGCATATCGTCTTCATTCTATTTTCAAGTTCAAATGATTTTAAAATCTTTGCATTGTTTTTATCCAAATTTTAAATAGCCTCTCAACTTTTGGAAAAGGGGTTGTAAAAAAGTAACTTTAGCTGGTGTGTCACCGACTATTGATTCAACTTGGATGAGTTGACAGGTACGTACAAGAATGCCATACTCATTACCACATCTTGGATTTTATTTACCATGCTTTTACCGACTATCCTTGATTTAATCTGTCTGATATCCAATGCCTGGATTAATCCAGGTGTCCTGAGCAGCAATAGAGCCATGGCACTACTTTAGATTTGTTGTCTGAAATGCGCGTGTTCTGTACCTTTGTTGACCTGCCCAGAGGCTGGGCATAAAAATTTAGTTTTTAGCTCCATATAATGCATGCGTATAATGCATCAGATGTCGAGAATTGAAATTGATTGCGTGGTCTCTCCGTTTAAAGAACTTGCACATAAACAATTTACCGCCCCCCCCCCACACACACACACACAAAAAACAATGCCAACTCTTAAATTTGACGTTTATTTGACTTTTATTTCAACACTTAATACATTACAAAACAATACTTTACAAAGATAACCGCTAAATCTCTACAAAAAAATACTCCCACCTGTGACGATCACTGGCGTCCTTGGTGCGCTTAACATCTGAAAGAAAACACCAATAACTGAAACTAGAAACAAGGCTCAACCCTGCCCCAAGTCTGTACACGTTTCCTATATACATGCTATATTACAGTATTTACACACGACAGTCCAGTCCTTTCACGCTTAGCGTGCTACCGCGACTTTGTGGGCCAGCGTGTGGAGGTGGAGAGCGGGAAGGAGCGAGCCTTTATGGGGACCCAGTGACCGTACGGCTTCTGGGCGGTGGTCTGGCTGTGCGATCGAACGGGCGGGCTCTTCTCCGGACTGCCCCCGGATCTGCTGGTCGCTGGTTTGGCCACAGAATTCTGAAGGGAGGAGACAGGAAATGAAACATCCATCAAAATCTGTGGCAAGTCGACACACGACCATTTCAAATCTATAAATTTGTTTGGAAGATTTAAGTATGGACAGCTTTGTTAACCACTGACGCAAATGCGCAACTTGCAGCAGACATGAATTAGAGACCTCATGACTACCCAATAAATATTTAAAAACCATCAAGCAAGACAACTAACGTCTACCAAAACGCAACCCCTCCCCCCAAAGATCCACAGTGCTTTCTTTTAACGCTCGTATAAATTAGCATGTTTCTTACATTAATGCTGAAGGTGATCTTGCTCTTTGAGGACATTTTTAGGCTGGGAACTTCCTGCTCTGCATCAGCTTGGCCATAATTCTGCAGAGAGAACAGAAACAGACAAACAGAGATTAACACTTGGACAGGAAATGACCTCACACACGTAGAAAAAAAAAAAAAAACTTCAGAACCATACCCAAAGGTGCCCAATCACACCCACAAGCATGTTGAGAAGGCCATACGGCAACATTACGATTGTGTCACTACCTATAGACCTTAACTTATAATTTAAAATTTATAATTTTGTCTGATAAACTAGAATTATGATTGATTAGACCCACCATATACATACTACAGAGTTGCTATGTAAAAGAACTCAGTACAGAGATGCCATGCTGAGTGAAATCACACCAGCCAGTTAAAAGCAAAGCTTATATTAGCTGCCCGGCTCTCAAAAAACTATCATTTACAAGGTCATGAAGCTAAACAAGTTTGGACAGGTCAGGTACATTACGATGGTTTTAAACCTTGGGTCAGACCTTACACCATCTTAAGAATTTAGTGTCCATTTGCATTTGTATAAAGACGCCAAATACGGCTGGTGACCTCTTGAATGTCCATACAGTGCCCCTTGGCCTCTGATCGTGGGCTTTGGGTCTCCAGTCAAAAATATACAAATAAATAAATTATAGTGCCGTGACACAAACATCTCGATTCAAAGTGGTAGACAGACCGACATCCGCAGTGGCCAAAGGACATGGAGACACGTGGCCTGTGCGGAGCCAAATTTATCAAAATGACTGCATAACAACCTCCCAGCCACAAATGCTTTCAAATGACTCAAAATGTGACTATATGCCTTCTACTAGGGCTTTTCCACTAGCACCTACTCGACTCAACTCTACCCGGTTTTTAGGGTTTTCCATTAGGTACCTACACGACCGGGGTTCCAAGCAAGCTGAGTCGAGCTGAAAATGTGACGTCAACAGACTGCAGGCCACTGATTGGCCAGGGAGTGATTCTCACTATGATGATCCCACCCACGTTGAGGTGGTACTCAATTATAATGGAAAATGACCGAAACCAAGTAGAGTCAAGTCGAGTAGAGGCGTGTAGTGCTAAAACTGTAATGGAAAAGCGGCACATGTAACAACCCATACACGAAAAGAAAAATACATCGACTGCAAAGTAAATGACCCAGCTGTGCCTGGATGCATGGCTGAAGCCCTCTTTCCCCAGACACGTTTACACAAACTTATCTGTAGCACACAGGAGCCGCGTTCTCTTCGCCAGGGATAGTCACTAAAACGCAGTCTGCGTAACGCAAATCTTCAGCATGTCGACGGGAGGTTCTGCTAAATGACAACGCAGACGTGAACCCCCACCCCCCCCGAGCCCCAATCACACTGTACACAACCTGTGAACACACATTCATATGTACAGGTATAGAAATACTGCCCATTATTATCTGTGATCTAGTAGTTGTTGAGGCAATGATGTCATGGGTGAAATTAGTAAATTCTTAAACGTCTTTCACATGATTAAGGACATACATGACTGCCCGTCCATGTAGAAGGAAGGTTTCCTCTTAAAATGAGCTGATTCATCATTCATGTGCCACAGCTAAGCAGTACTGACTCATTTTCAATAAATGCGACCCACGAACCCATGATGTCACACTGACTGCCAACTCATTCTCCCTGGGATAGGCCGCATGAGGTGAAGACCACTGTCATGTGATCTAGAGAGACAGAGATAAGCACAGAGCGTAACGCTTACGCTGTACACCTGGAGAAAAGGATGGAGGCCACATTTACAAGAGACACAAACAGCCTACAGCATAAAGGAAATAAATCTGAAGAGAGCATGCAGGTAACAGGAGACTTAAGCTGTTCAGAGGCTACACTCCCACCATCTTAATATTCTACATTAAGAGTGCCATTTCTCGTTTTAGTTTTTTTTGAGTGATTAAAAAAAAAAAAAAAAAACACAAACCCTTTCAGGCATTACGTCCGTGGCTGTGCGCCTTGGGTGTGACAGAGACAAAGTTTCTGAAATCAAACAGGACTGGTGAGTCACTTCAGTCAGGCACAGCACCCAATCCCAACCCAGCTTGATTACAACCTCACTCTCTCCCGAAAGCTAGAAAGACAAACGTTCCGTCGCGAGAAGGCAATGGTACTCAACTTTGTTGGCATATCAAAATTTACGTTCACACTCAAAACATGATGTGGTTACCTCAGCAGTTTTCCTAATACTCTTGTACGTTGCTCTGGAAAAGAAACAAAATAAGCTCACAAATAAAAGGTTAATGCTAGAGATCGGTCTCAAACTGCCAGCTGACATCACATCAGAAAGTGTAATTACCAAACAGACCCAAACTTTAGCTCTGCTTTCACAGTTATGCAAAGGTGGCTGCGTATAGCATAGATGTTCTGTAGGACAGCTTGCTGTTTACAGCGCTACCAGATGAAGCAAAGGCTCCACGTTAAGTTCAAGCGTCCTCTGGTGGCTGTTTAAAATAATGCCGCACTGCAGTATGAGCTGACAATGCGCAAGGGCTTGATGAGAATATAAACACATCAGCCGAGGACCCCTTGCATTGACTTCAGTCCTACGCTGCCCAATTTAAGCTCCTAAGAGCGGATTCCCTTCAATCTGCAATCCATTTTTTCTGCTAAAAAGGTGCGTACCGCACAGCAAGTTTCGCCCATCTAGGGACTGGATTTCAAGACTCAAGCTATAAACGGCTAAACTCTTCTCTCCTAAGCTCTCCCTCCAGTAGATTGTAAGCATTCGTCGAGCAGGGTGATACCCACCTCTTTCAGGCTGCCCAGAGCAGAGCTCCCAGGTCTCACCCGTTCCCCGATCGCGGGCTCCTCTGACACCCCCAGCACGGCGTTGACGCTCGACGGCAGGGCCACGTCCTCCACGCCCAGGGTCTTTGCGGCGTTCTCTCTGGCGATCAGGAGAAGCTGCCTCTTTTCTGGAAGGAGAAGGCGGCACCATTTTACTTGACTTTTCAAACTACTCAATCTAGCAATCTTCACATAAGGAGACCTGAAGGTGACCAGTTGGATCAAACCGCTTTTTTGGCACTCAGATACAGTACTAGTCAGCGTCATTTTTCTACCCCCACGTACCACATCACTCTGCTCCACATTTCTCCCTTTCCAAATGAGGCCCTATAGGGTACCAAACCATCTCATTCTGATACAGAACTCACAACTCCTCCATTTTATCAGGCTCCACCACTGGCAACCCATTTTCCAGCTCTTACCTGATACAGAACACATAACCAACAGGGGGCGACAGAGCAGCCCAAACTAACCGTTCCAGCACTAAGGGCACCAATCTAACCATCCACATCTGTAGTCCTTTGCCACATAACAAAACTTAAGCCCATCAGTTTTGTCCTCCCAGTCTTGCGTCAATGCCATGTTAATATATAAAACAACCCATTATGAGTTCATTACTGTAGTGACAGAACTGTTAACTTCCTGATCCAAAATGGAACCTCACCCCACAGTAATGCTCCCCTATGTAAGCATTAAACCTTACCTTCCAGGCTCAACTGGACGCTGGCGCTGTCGGGTGACCGGCCTCTGGATCGGCTCCGGGATTGAAGCCTCTTGGAGGGGGAGAGGGTGATCCTAAATCTGCTCCGGCCCACAACCCTGTACACCCTGCGCCCTCTGGGCCGAGAAATGGAGCGGATCGAGAGCGGGATCGATGCGGGTTCCTTTGGTGGTGGCGGTTTCTCCTGACGGGCGAGTAGGAGGGGCTGTAGGAGCGGGAGCGCGCTCTGTAGCGGCGTGGCGGTGACCTGCGGCGCCCATGGCAACAGCGGGAGCAGGAGGGCGCCCTGTGACAGCGCGGGCGGGGCCGGGATTGAGATCTTGATCGGGAACGCGATCTCGAGCTGCTGGAGCTGCTGCTGCTCCGGTAGTGCGCCCGCCGCCTGTAGTTCCTCCGGTTGCCATGGCGACCCGAGCTGTAGCTGCTCCTGCTGGAGACAGAGCTGGAGCGGGAACGGGTTGCAGTGGAGACGGACCGAGACCTGGAGCGGGACTCCCTGCCGGAACTGGAGCGACTGTCCCGATTCTCTAGCAGCCACTGTCCCGCCCCCGGCGGCGATGGGATCAGTGATCCTGCTTCTACCTCCATCTGCTGCTCACTGCCTGTGAATCACATGACCCATAATTACCCATAACCACCCTCAGCAGCACACAGGGATTCCACATTCAACATGCCAGCAATATGGAAAAAACCTGACATTCCTCGCATATCAAATGCATTTCTTCATCTCATTTAACCACCTCTGGCTTTGAACTACGCAGACTAGTTCTGTTAAATTAAAACAAGCTAAAATCCATATTTAGCCAAATGCGAACCAGCGTTAATTTCAATAAACTTACTCTGGAGCACCGGCGTAGCCTACCCTGGCCCTGAAGGGCTACACCATCTGCTGGTTTTAGCACTTGCTCAGGACTTAATTCATCCATTAAATCAGATAATTATACACATAGTCCACCTTACCCGGTATATTCAGTCCAAACTGGATCGTAAACATACAAACTAGTAACTAACACTGAAGCCCTCCAGGACTAGGACTGGCCACCCCCTACTCTAGATATTCTCCACAACAGTCAAAAATGATTCACAAAACGTGAAGCTACAATACAGTACAGGGCAAACAGAACTGGGAAATGTCTTCAGCTGATCCAACCAATCTTAGGTAAAAGATGACTCTACAATGCTTACAACACTGCGTCTCAGGGTTAATAACTGTAAGCAAATGTAAGAGGCCGCACATTGTGTTACTGCACAACAGGAAACGGGCAACAATGGTGTGGTACGGCCACACCAAACTCCCTCTCAAGTATTCAGCTCGGCACCTCAATATACAGGAATCATGTTTAACAAGCAGTCAGAATATTCGAAGCCCTCTACTTTCACTATTGAATGGAAGGGGGCATAATGGCATCTTCTACCCTGGGCTACTTGAATCAATCTAATGTAATCATCTCAAGAACAAAATGAATGTACGCCATTCAGATCCCATTTCAGAACCAACTGACTGGATTTTTGTTCCCTGGTAAATGTAGCTAGCGAGCTACAGTGGTTGTCTCACTACATTCCAAATGGTACAACTCACCTGCATGGCGGCTACAAAACAAATAGCTTCATGTCTACAGCATTTAGTTAACGCCGCAGTGTTCTTACCTTTGAATGATTCAGCGTTTCTCTCACTGCAAACAGTCCTGACTGTGGTCTCCACGGATACGGCGGCCTCCCTGGATCAAAACAGAAAAAACAGGCCGCTTACGCAACAGCCTAGGAGCTCACGTCAGCAACACTCGGAACATTCTGGATTTTTCCGGAATGAACGTCCCCGTTGGTTAGTATTAGCTATTGTGATAGGTCTCCGAACAGCATAATTCAGGTTACCTGGCTACGTCAATAATATACGAAGGAAGGCCTTCTAGCTGAGGTTTTCCCGTGAAATGTCTTAAGCCTCGCTATGTCTGCAAAGTTAAAATTTATTTTAGCTTTCTGATTTTATATGTAATGTGTTCTTATCATGTATCATGATTTTATGTAAAGACTTGAATCAGTGTACAATATTTATCCTTCCTAACATTTTAAATAAACAAGTAAATAAATATAACTTCTCCAGACACGTTAAATAGCCGTATTGCCAATGTCTTAAAACTGCCAAAATCCTGCCGACATTACTGATGACTTTTCAAACTAGCCACCCAGCTACAAGACTCAACGTTAACGGTTTCATAACTAACAAATACATCGTCAGCCGTTAACTTTAAGTTAAACATCTTTCGCATTCGCTTCGCCGACTGATGTTAAAGAGGAGTTTCCACCAGACTCGAAACGAATTATTCGAGCTTGAGGGAAAGGCAGCATAAAGCCGCTTTCACACTGGAGGCGAAACGATTTTTTCGCACGACAGATTACATTCAAAGTCAATGCAAAGACGCGGCATACACGCGTTTCGCGTGTTCGCATGGACTTTGAATGTAATCTGTCGTGCGAATAATTCGTTTCGCGTCCGGTGTGGAAGCAGCTTAACGAGTGTTCTAAACGCAAGTTCTTACCTTAACACAACGCTGCCTAGCCGACATTAGCTAGCAACACAGAACAAGCGAAAACAACTAACGATGGCAAACTAACGTTCCCTGACTGAAGAATGGCTAACAATAGCAAGCTAGCTAAGGTTAGTTAGTTCGCCAAATGAAAAGAAGAACTTACTGCTCATCGACGGAGTTGCCCACCGGATACATGTTTTCGGTTCGTTGGATCAGCTTGAAGTCACAGTAAAAGGAGAGGATTTATGCCGGAATTCCTATGGTGTAATAATCAATAATTTCAAAAGATACGGGCGTATTTTTCAAACGTTGCTGTAAAGATTTTGTGGCGCGTTCCGCGTGAGCTCCTGGATTATAGCACTCTATTTCGAACACTATTACACAACTGACCCCGACAGCTGGGAAAAAGTCAGTCAAAAGAAAGAAAGGGCGGGTACGAGGTTAACCACTCGACATCTCATTGGTCGTGGCGTCAGCGTTCAGCCTATCACATTGTTACTCAGACGAATGGAAAATTCCAGAACCATTTCATGATACGCTGTTGTTGTTGGGTTGGTTAAGGAGAATTTATTTGGCCCGTTCAGTTTGTGAGAATGCTTTTCACCCGTTTTCCGAACTGCACGTTTCATGTGGTTCTCTGTTCTCTGTTGACACACAGCTGTTCGCCATTAATACTCCATACCAGCACAGTCAGTGGATATATAGTCGACTATATTTTGCCGTTAAATCGCTTAGGTGCAGCAGAGCAGACTGTAAGCTTACTTATCCACTATAAACCAGAGCTATGTGGAGATGGCCACATGACTCTGCTATAAACTATCTCGCATTCATCGCGAGAGCTGAGGTTTGACTTTTGCCCGCATTTCAAGGTGCAAGAGGCTGTTTTCGCAGTCGCTCCAGTCTATTTCCAGGCTAGATAGTCGCTTGGTTGTTTCCTAATTTTCTAACTCAACAGAGTACAGGCATTTCGGTGATTTGATTTCACGATGGAAATATTACTGGACGTTCTACCTGCCAGATTTGGCTTCGTCATATTTACGTATTTATATAGCTGGATCATGTTGATGTACCTCGGCATCAAGGTTGGTGCGGCGAGAAAGAAGTACGATGTTAAGGTACGTTTGTATTGAGGAGGCAAGTTTAACTAGTTAACCATGCCTTCTGGATTTTTGGCATGAAGTTTACTGGAAGAAATGCAAGACTGTTGCAAATTCTTGGGACAGTACAGCTATCAGACAGTAGCGAAACACTCGTGTTAGTTCCCATATATAATCTTCGACTTCTCTTTTAAAGTATTTTGTTGCCATGTCAAATAGCTAGCTAACGTTTGTATAAAGCCTTGTGTTGAAATACAGCCTCTTCTAGCTGGACTTACTGAACAGAGAATTATGTTTGTTTATGACTTTGCTCGCTAATAGAATTTATATCCTAGCTGTTCACGTTATTCTATGATGTCCAACCGTTCTATGTTGCTGGGTGTGTTCGCCCTGGCCGTTGACATTAAAGGAGCCATGTCACGATTACTGCGCATGTTCAGAACGTACATCCCAACAAAGCGAGTGTGCTTGATTTCAAGTCATAATCTGACAGTGGTGTGTCGTCTGGGCCAGCAAGGCCTTCTCAGCTGGCCCAGATAAATTGGGAAAAATTATATTTTCTTCAATACAAATCAATATTAAATCTGATTCCATCCTTGCTAATCCGTCTTTGTTTTGCATTGTATTTGTGTACTATGGTTACTTGGGCATTATGATTATTATATTAAAGGGCTTTCCATAGGAATTCAAGGATTCAAAGCACTATTTTACGCTTTAGCCATGGGATACAAAGACTGCAAGCTGGTTGCCATCACCAATAATTGGAGAAGAAGAGAAATGCCCTCTACAGTTTGACTTGCAGTTGAGCTGATTTACTTCCTTCAAAGTTGTGAGCATGCACAGCAATCGTGACACAGCTCCTTTAACCATATGCTGCCCTTCTAGCTACTCCTGTCAAAGTGGTTGTAAGATCTGATCTGTTTATCTGACCTCGCTGATGGGCTAAAAATAAATTCTTTCAATTTTTTTTTTTTTTTTTTTTCAGTATCCCACGATGTACAGTGATAAAGAACAGGTTTTCAACTGTATCCAAAGAGCGCATCAGAACACCCTGGAAGTCTACCCACAGTGGTTGGTCTTCCAAACTATCGCAGGCCTTGTGTACCCGGTGCGTGTCGGCTGCGGGCCTGCCTTTGTTGAACTGAAAGTTTTAGGGTCAACCTAGAGTTCCTATATTGAGAGGGTTGTGATAAGACGATTCCAGAAAATCAGGTCATGGAGCCATTTTGTCAAATTGAAAAGTTGTTAAATTAATACTGCTTTCTTCCCATTTGTGGTAGTGCCAGTATATATTAATATTACACATTGGGGGTGAACTTTTAAAAAACACGACTTTTGTAAACCACTATACTTGTTACCTTTCGGGGGTGGGACATTTATGATACTTTGAAGTGCCTTTAATTGAAAGTAAATGACACGAAAGTATATTGGCTGCCCGAAAGATCTAAATTTTTCTCCCTCACCATTTCCCTCCGTCCCTCTCTGCCTCTCTCTCATTATAATCTCTTTTGCAGACTGCTGCATCTGTGTTGGGTGCTATTTGGGTCACAAGTAGGTTTTCCTACGCCTGGGGTTACTACACTGGAGGTAAGACCTCCCAATTTCTACTGTGTATTAATACACAAGTACATTTGTATTGACCTTAGATGGTAGTATTGTTACCTGGCATTAATAAAGTATTCTGATGATATTGCAAAGATGGGACTTTGCCCTGTGATTAACCACCCACCATCCCAGTGCAGTAAACATCAGGGTTCGTGAAGCCGAGTTTATTTAGCGTAGTCATTAAGTCATGACTGCACTTGGCAGGTCAAATTCTTCCGCTGCAGAATTTCTTTTTGCGATGTGAGATGTTAGAATTCTAGTTTTGTGATATTTTCCTGCATGTAGGAAGCCACTGACCTTTAAGGTTAAAGATCAGTTAAAAAAAAGGTAAATAAGAGCCTTAGCATTTCAAAGGAAAAAAACAGTACAATAAAACCCACCTCCAAGGGTTAAAGGGTCATTTTCCCCCAATTACCTGCAAATTATATGCAAAAATGCATTTGAAAGTCAGGTGTAGAGTAATTACTCTGACACTCACGCTTTTTCGTTGAAAAAATCGATCTGGGAGGGAACTGATTCACAAGAAGAGAAGTCAGAGAATACTAACAAGCACAGCTGGAGCTCCATTAGTTTATATTTGATTGATAGCCTGCTCAACATTGGTCAGCTCTGTTGCCTTATTGTTTTCTCCTGTTTTGTCATTTTTGTCTTTATGTAGATCCAGCTAAGAGGATGCACGGTGTATATGGATACATTGGATTATTTGGAGTCATCATTCTGTCGATTACTGTCGCTTTGCAGTTGCTGGGAATTTTTTAAGCCGAACTGCACGCCGAGCAGGCAAGGTTCAGTCAAATGCATCCGAGTCATTCCATGTCAGTTCAACAAATGGTTGTTGCACCACTTTCTCAGATCCTCCTCAAATTTTTTTTGAGCATTATTTGGGCAATTTTATGAACAAATGCAAAGTATTATGGTGATATACATACAGAACAAGCGGTGATGACTTAATCTGATACCCATAGTTGGTCTAAACTTAACCCTCGCCTAAAATTTTGGGGTTTTAAATTACTGAAAAAAGCTATTCTAACTCCTTTTACAAGGAAGGGAAAAAATTCTGACCAAAATTTTTACTCTTTTGATGAGAAAAGTATAGAAATGTATGAAAATCAATAAATACTGGACTGTGGAATTTCCCTAAATGTCCTTATTATTTCATGGGCGACTTTATTTTGGGTCTTACATACCTATATTCTATGGCTTATTCTTGTGAAAAGACATTGTAAGGATACATTTTCTTCTTTACTGATGAAAGTTGCATAAGACAAAAGTTTTAAAACATTGAAATAAAGCTTAGTTATTGATTTATAGGCCAGTGAAGTCAGGCATAGACCCAAAATAGCCTAACTTTAGGCATCTAAAAGTGCATGTGGGACATGTGGTATGGGGTTTAATTTTTTTGGAGTACTAATACGTGTGAAGTATTTGTGACCTTACTTTCATATTTGTTTCTTGTGCCTGAGATATGCAACAGCTAAGGGGTCATTCCATATGAACTCAACCAAAGTACAAGAATATTCCATGGTCACCAACTCAGATTTGGCAAATTTCTTTTGGGAGTACCTCTATATTCATAATGAACACATGCAAAATTTTAGGCTCCTACTTCAAGGCGTTTCCAAGATATGGCCCCCCAAAAATTGAGGGCCATGCCCAAGTGAATCGCAAATGTTAATTTATAGGGATTTTGGAGGCCAGTATCTCTGGAACAAATCATAGATATGGGCTGAAAATTGCTATCCAGGGTAATTTGGGTGCCGGCTTTCAGAATCTCTTGTCAAAATGTATCTATCTCTTTTCATTTTCAAGGCCTCTCAAATATGAAAATTTTTATTGGTGGAAATCAAAAATTCATTTTTCAAGGGCCCCCTATAAGGCCAGGATCTCTTACAGAGGCTAAATTGTGCTGTATTCCTTCTATTTGAGGACAGGTCTGTCTGTATAAGGAAGATTGACTGCATCCAAGGCATAATAGTATAGTTCGGAGACCCTGAAAAGGGTCTTAGCTGAAAAAGTCACTTTTTTTTTTTTTTTTTTTTGCCAATTTTGGATTGGCAAGTTCACCATGTGGGCAGTTACCCATGGTAATGAAACTTGTTCGACATAAATGTATATATCTTGACTTTATTTGTTCAAAATTAAAACTTGTTTTCTCATCTCCTTCATTATTTACTCCTTTAACACATTGTGGTGGGCAGTACCACATATCTGGTGCAGATGGTGACCTGATTACAGAAAAAGTCAAGCAGTTCAGAGGACAGTAATAGTGATGTGATAAGCTGTGCACATATTACATATATTACATGGGTCCTAAGGCAACACTTTGCTCATTAATGCAATATATATATTAGACTTCCTAAAAAAAAAAAACTCCTATAAAAACATCTTATTTCTCAGTTAAATTGGCCATGAAAGATTCTAGAAACAATGTCCACCCTTGAGATATGAATTTCTCAGATGTTTCTTGTCGTACAGACTGAGTTTTGTGTTTCTACTCCATGTCCCACACTGGTTTCTGTGCTTAAATATGTATGGTATTTTTCAGTCTGTTTCGTAAATAAGCATCATTTTGAGGCCTAAGAAGAAGCTAGCTCTTGGATATTTTTAGGTTAGAGGGAACTTTTAAGGTACTTTGAGATATTTGTAACATAAAAATCTTGTTATTTAAACTTGTGGAAAAAAATGCTTTAATTCTTTTCACAATGTTTGTATTGCCTTAAGCCACAGAGAAATGAGTGTATTCATTCAAAAATCCTTTTTCTGCTCTCAATTGAAGGTGTTTCAACCCTTCAGATCACTTGTTAGTCTATATCATCAATCAGTTCCTAGTATTGTCTTCCAAAATCAGGCCTTTCTACTTAAAATGTCAATTTTCCAGTGGGAAAATGGGGATTAAAATATTTTATAATTTGGAAAATAGCTATCATATGATGTTAAAACTTTGCAAGTAATCTATTCTCATATTGGAAAAGCTAGAAAAAAAGTTTGGAGATAATCAGAAGAGGTCATGCAACAAAACGTTCTCAGATTTGTTGAAATGAGATGGAATGACTTCATCCCTCTTTCTTTTAACAGTGTGTTTTGAACTGTGCTGCTTAACTTCGATGTAACCACTATGCTCTCTCAAATTGTGAAAAAAGTTTTATTCTGCAAATGCTACAGTCCGATGAGAATTTATGTTCTGAAACACTAGAGAGGCACTTTTTTCTTTCTTTTTAACATTTCCCTGCAGACATTATTATGGGGTGGTGAAATGTACGCCCATTGAAATGTTTGCGAATAACACTTTCCAATAAAAACATAAACCCTGAAACAAAAGAGTGGCCATTTTTCTTTCTGTGTAATGTTTCCTCGAAGAAGGTGAGTATGGGGTGATGGAATGAAAGGTTCGTTGAAACATGCGGACATGTACAAATGTCTGAGTAACTGTTGCATTTCTGGGTATGAGGACATCCCTGTTTACAGAGAACAAGATATGAAGATTGAAATGCCGGGAGTTCTAGCAATCAAGATTAGTGGATTAGCAGGGTACATAGAGGCAGAACTTGGGGGTTTCCATGTCATGAAGGTGGCTCTCATTTGATGTGCCATGGTAACTTATGGTGCCTCTGCAAGTTTACAGTTTTGAATCGGCTCACGCATAGAAAGCCTGGCTATTGTTGAACTTGCTTCATTGTACAAACCCCAATTCTAATGAAGTTGCGACGTTGCGTAAAACATGAATAAAAACAATACAATGATTTGCAAATCCTTTTCGACCTAAATTCAGTTGAGTACACTACAAAGACGAGACCATTAATCTTCAAACTGATAATATTTACTAAAAAACAATGAAGTTTATCTCATTTTGAATTTGATGCCTGCAACATGTTCCAAAAAGGCTGGGACGGGGGAAATAAAAGACTGGGAAAGCTGAGGAATGCTCAAAAAACACTGTTTGGAACATTCCACAGGTGAACAGGTTAATTGGAAACAGGTGAGTGTCATGATTAGGTATAAAAGGAGCATCCCCAAAAGGTTCAGTCGTTCACAAGCAAGGGTGGGGCGAGGTTCACCTCTTTGTGAACAACTGTGTGAGCAAATGGTTCAACAGTTTAAGAACAACATTTCTCAATGTGCAATTGCAAGGAATTCAGGGATTTCATCATCTACAGTCCATAATATCAAAAGATTTGGAGGATCCTGAGAAATCTCTACACATAAGCGGCAAGGCTGAAAACCAACATTGAATGCCCGAGACCGTCTGTCCCTCAGGTGGCACTGCATTAAAAACCAACATCACTCTGTAAAGGATATTACCATGTGGGCTCAGGAACACTTCAGAAAACCATTGTCAGTTAACACAGTTTGTTGCTACATCTACAAGTGCAAGTTAAAACTCTACCATGAAAAGCGAAAGCCTATCAACAACCCCCAGTCATGCCGCCAGCTTCTCTGGGCCCGAGCTCATCGAAGATCGACTGGCACAAAGTGGAAAAGTGTGCTGTGGTCTGACTAGTCCAGATTTCATATTGTTTTTGGAAATCATGGATGTCGTGTCCTCCGAGCTAAAGAGGAAAAGGACCATCCAGATTGTTATCAGCACAAAGTTCAAAACCCAGCATCTGTGATGGTATGGGGGTGTGTTAGTGCCCATGACATGGGTAACTTGCACATCTGTGAAGGCGCCATTAATGCTGAAGGTACATACAGGTTTTGGAGTAACATATGCTGCCATCCAAGCGACATCTTTTTCAGGGACGTCCCTGCTTATTTCAGCAAGACTATGCCAAGCCACATTCTGCATGTGTTACAACAGCGTGGCTCCGTAGTAAAAGAGTGCGGGTACTAGACTGGCCTGCCTGTAGTCCAGACTTGTCTCCCATTGAAAATGTGTGGCGCATTATGAAGTGCAAAATATGACAATGGAGACCCCGGACTGTTGAGCAACTGAAGTCGCACATCAAGCAAGAATGGGAAAGAATTCCACCTACAAAGCTTCTACAATCAGTGTCCTCAGTTCCCAAATGCTTATTGAGTGTTGTTAAAAGGAAAGGTGATGTAACACAGTGGTAAATATGCCCCTGTCCTAGCTTTTTTGGAACGTGTTGCAGGCATCAAATTCAAAATGAGTGAATATTTCCAAAAAAAACAGTAAAGTTTATCAGTTTGAACATTAAATATCTTTTCTTTGTGGTGTACTCAATTGAATATAGGTTGAAAAGGATTTGCAAATCATTGTATTCTGTTTTTATTCACATTTTACACAATGTCCCAATTTCAGTGGAATTGGGGTTTGTACAACCCCTATGATCTGAAGCTCCATCTTGCCAGCGGCATACAGATGTTTTTAACCACCAAGATCTTTGTTGTCATTTCTATTTTGAATTGCATGTTTTTTTTTGTTTGCTTTTTTTTTTTACACACAGTGCTGTGAAAAAGTATTTGCCTCCTTAATTTCTTCTAGTTTTGCTTATTTTTTGGATTATCTGTCTAATTTTAACTAACGACAAAGAATGTGAATAAACACAAACGGCAGCTTCAAAATGATCATTTCATTTTAGGATGGTAAAGAATTATTCAAAACCTATATCACCAATATTAAAAAATAATTTCCCCCTAAACCTGATGCCTGCTTGTGCTTCCCTTGGCAGGGACAAAGCAGGCAAATGTGTGCAATAATGAGCAATGAGTCTATTACATTGCTATGAAGGAATTTATGCCCAATCATCTTTGCAGAGTTGTTTAAATTTAGCCATATTGGATGGTTTTCAAGCATGAACTGGCTTTTTAAGGTCATACCACTGTATAACTATGGGGTTCAAGTTAGACCGCACTAAAACCCTCATTTTAATTCTTGTGAGCCACTCAGTGGTGTACTTGTTCGTGTGCTTTGCATCATTTTCCTGCTGCACAATCCTTGAGCTTTAGGTCAGGAGCTGTCACACTACCCCTACCATGTTTGACTGCTGGTATGATTATTATCTCTCTTTTTTTTTGTGGAATGCTTAGCTTTATTCCAGATGTAAGGGGACCCATGTCTTGCAAAAATTTCCACATTTGATTCAGCAATTAACAGAATATTATCCCAGAAGTCTTGGAGGTCATCAAGATGTTTTTTTGCTAATATGAGACAAGCCTTTGTGTTCCTTTTGGTCAGCAATTGTTTGTGCCTTACTGCTCTCCCGTGGATGTCATTTTTGCCAAGTTTCTTCCTTACTGAGGAAGTGTGAACTCTGACCTTAGCTGAGGTAAAGTGAAGCCTAGGGCATGTTCAAGATCGAGGGCTCTCATACCTAGGTCTCGCAAGGGAAGACTCAGAAGTTTTGAACAATTTGTGAGTTCTTGCACGTTTTCCAATATGATTGCCAACTAAAATTTGCATCTAATTCCACTGAATAAGCTGTGAGAATACTGGACGCCATCTTGAAAAGCAACAGCGATACCATTTGCCGATGTTCTCACTTTTCCTCGCAACAAACATTTAATTGTTAAAGAAGCAAGAACCCAGCGATTTTGAACTTGCCCCTGTAGTTCTTTAGACGTTAGTCTGAGTTCTTTTGTGACCTCCTGGATAAGTCATCGATTTGCTTTTGGAGGAATTTCAGTGGGCTGGCCACTCCTGGGAAGGTTCACCAGTGTTCCAAATTTTCTTCCTTTGTAGATAATAGGTTTCACAATGGTTCACTGGGGTCCCAGAACCTTCCAAAGGGATTTGTAACCCTTCCAGACTGATAAATGTCAACAACTTTGTTTCTCATCTGTTCTTGAATGTCTTCATATCATGGCACACGTGCTGCTATTTGCCAACTTTACATCCGCAGACAAGTTACATGTAAGTGATGTTTAGATTCAACAGGACTGACGGTAATCATACCTGGGTGTGTCTGGTGAAATTGAACCTAATTATTGATAAAGTTTATTTAATTGGTAGACTTAGTAACCAAGGGGGCAGTTACCTTCTCTCATTGGGTCAAACAAGGTTAGACAGCTTTTCCTTCAATAAATGAAAAGATCAATAAAAACTGTGTCTTGTGTTTACTTGGGTTATCACCGTCTCATGTTGAAATTGGTTTGATGATTTTGATTAAGTGTAACAAATATGCAAAGATAGAATAATTCGGGAAGGGAAAATACCTCAAATACTTTTTCACGGTGCTGTGTTTATAAAAACTGGTGGTGTGATTTTTATAGTTTTCTAAGGAAGTTTAAAAGGTTTTTTTCTTTCAAATATGTTATTTATTTTTTATTATTAATGGGCTCATTTGTTGAAAATTTGAAGACTCTAAATCACGCAGCAGAAAATCTTACAACAGTCAGAAAACTGCTTTCCTTCTGTCCCACGAAATAATCCTATCAACCAAGCAGTAAACGCCCCTTTTAGGCGTGGAAACTACTGAGCAGGCGCAAGAGGACCGTATCGCCACTCGGAAACGAATTATCCTGCCGTCCTAAATTAGCCAAACAGCAGAGGTGAGTGTTTATTTGTCAAATAGTGTCATGTCAGTGTTTAAAAGTATAACAGTCTTTAGTTAAATGGTTTATTGGTTGTCGAACCTCTAATCTTTAGCGTAAAGAAGCGTGAAACAACTTATTATTTATTTGAGAGGGGGTTGGGTACTGGTTTTAGTCGAAGTGACATAAACTTTCTCTGTCCTAACGATAGACCAGCTTCCGTCGATTCGAAGGCAGATCGCTGAATTTTGCGTGTTTTTCCATCACCGAAATGTATGACCTGGCATGAAAGTCAACTTTACATTAAATACACGTTTGTTTTTTTACGCATCGTCTGTCGCAACTTGGTAGTGATACTCCCTTGCGCTGGAGTGGTGCTTTCTGGGGATTGTAGTTCATTGTTAATAATGTAACTGTTGTATCTTTTGTCTGGACACGGGCGCAAGACATCATTTCCCAGGAAGCCCAGTTGCTTTATCGCAGTTAGAAGACTTGGACGGCCCTAGTGGTTTATCTACAAAGCATCTTCTTTGTTGAAGTAGCTTGATTCTCTTTAGTTGGCAAATCCAGTGCTGTGACACGGACTCAGAGGCTTGTCAGGGAGAAATTTACGCGATATAACATTAGTGTGGTAGGCTTCTGTTTGACAACTGGAGCTATGCGTGTGTGTGTGTGGATCATAGACCGTATGTAGTCTTCAGTGACAATTTTGCGAGCTAATGTTACCGTTGGCTAAGTTATTAATGCAGGTGAAGTAAGTATGTGCATGTTACTTGATAATGGTTATGAGGCTTTCCGGGGAATTGCCTCATCATTTACTAGTTAGCTTGCAAATGCTCTTTCGCTCTGTGATGAGTGTCAGTCGCGACAGGTAGTTAGCGGCTGCGGGTGTCGTTAGCCTGACTAAATTTGTCACGCCTGGAGAAGAGATTTTTTCTATTCCTTTTGAACCAAATAGTTTCACCAGATAGGTGTTTAGACCACCCTTTATAACTAAGTTGTGAATTTGTTGTGTAATGTTTAATTGAAGGCGAGGCCCAATCCTGAACTCTGCCCTTGATCAGTAGCCGATGTTTCTCCTCTGTTTCTATCCATTATTAATAAGCAGCTTGTAACCATGTCCGGGTTTCTGGATAGCATCAGATGTGGCGAGTGCGAGTGCAATATAGACTGGGCCGAGAAGCGGAACACCATCGCGTCGATAGCCGCCGGAGTCCTGGTATGTCTCACTTGTCCCGAAAGGGATAAGCTTATGATCTTTTCCTTTCTTTATTTCTCTCAACATGCTAGAACCATAAACGATGCGAGGAATTAAATGACAGTTTAAATTCAAAGTATGCTTTCTCCTCAATCGTCAGATATGCTGTAGTCAGCTCCCCCAGTACAACGTCCTCAACTCCTAGATAAGAAATTTTCCCCCATTGGCTGCATTTTCTCCATCTTTTTCTGCCCGAGTTTCCATAGTTACAAGCACTTGAATGGTTACCAGTCACTGCCGGGTATAACGCCGATTGGCTGAAAGTGCAGTGGCTTATTATGAGTTCACAAGCGCCGTTTACATGCTTCTTCTGCAGTGCCACGGCAATGTTATGAAGTACAGAAACGAGCTATTCTTATTGTGTGCTTTTAAAGTACTTGGCTGTACACTTCGAATACCCTTACAATTTTTTGTTGCAGTTTTTCACCGGATGGTGGATCATCATAGATGCAGCCATCATGTTCAAAGACCCGGCGGACTTCAACCATGCTTACCACACCTGCGGGGTCATCGCCACTGTCGCCTTTTTTATGTAAGAAGAGTAAGCCCCACTGCAACACCGAGCTACATCGCTCTACGAATGGCATGCGTTCAGTTTTCGTTCAAAAGCTCATGAAACTCCTGGCAAGCCACCGTGTCAAACTTACAAAATAGCTGTGAACTTTATTCATGTTGTAGATTTGGGGTGGATCTGGGTTGTCTCAGTGCAGATATCCTGAATCGTCTGTAATCCTGCTTTGTGAAGCAGGACCTTGTTTTTTTATGGTTCAGTGGTTGTATGAGTCACTGACATGGGGGGGACGGAGCAAAAAAAAAATCTATTTACAACACCGAAGTATGCATTTTATTGAAATGAAAATACTAAAATGCAAAACCATTCTTTCATCATCCATTAATTGTGATCGACATCCGTCTTTTATACTGGTCTTACTTGTGGAAGTCCCGCCCACCCTATGTGACACCAGTACCCTGCTCAGTAATTACTTCACCCCACGGAGTGGGCATGAAGTACTGTTTTTAGCAGCTCTTTGTGTTTGTTTGTATGTCTGTCTGTGTTTCCGCACTTGCCAATATTTGCGTGAATGGGTGAAGTCTGCCATCTAGTGGCTCTGTGTGTTTGTTTGTGTTTCCGCACTTGCCAATATTTGCACGAATGGGGTGAAGTCTGCCATCTCTGATTGCCTTGTTGGATGGAGTGCATGTCAAGTTTTTGCATGGTGACCTAGTTCTTGTAACCTGCTCCCCTCACATCAAATCCTCAGCATAGTCCCACAGCTGTAATGAACTGATGTTTGTAAAAAAAAAAAAAAAAAAAAAAAAAGTTTTGAAATTTCATCTGTTGTGTCTTGAGAGGTGGATGGCATAGGTGGCACCTACACTCTCTCTCTCTCTCTCTCTCCCTCCTTTGCTCACCCTGCTGTCCTTGTCCTCTGCTTTTGCGCCCTGTCAGGATAAACGCAGTGTCCAATGGACAGGTGAGAGGTGACAGCTACAGTGAAGGATGCCTGGGACAGACCGGTGAGTGAGAGGGCTTCAGTCTGTTTACAGACTAATTACTGCTTCACACTTGCTTAGTCTAGCTGTACTGAGACCATTATTGGATGAGCCATCGGCTGTCTTCGTCCACGGAACGGCTTTGAGATCGATATCGAGGTTCAAGTGTCGCCATTCCACGCCTGAGAGTTTAAAAGGTGATCAGTGCCTTGGGTGCTACCTCTGGGGTTAATTAGACACCTATAAACCATATCTCCCAACTGCCTTGGTAGTGGTTGAGGTTTGAGTGTTCCTGCCCTTCTGTGATATTCGTTGGAGGATTTAGCCGTGGAAAAGGCCAACAGGATGCTGGGATCTGTAGGCAACAATAAGGGATACAAATACAGGGGAGTTGTGGACCCTCACAGTAGATCATTGCTTGCAGTTCTGGGGATTGTACTGCGAGAAAGGACTTGAGTCCTGGGAACGGTTCAGAGAAGGGCCTCGGAATTCCTGGTATAAAAGATAAATAAAAGGCATAAGAAGCTTACTCTCTTCAGCTGTAGTGAAAGCAGATTTTGGGGGCATGTGATCTGGTCAAGACTTTTAAGTGCAATAATGAGATTAACAAAGTGAGCCACACATGGTTATTCAGGTTCAGTTATTTTTGCTGAAATGGGGGTCATAAATAAAAGGTGACCGAAGACGCATTTTACCCTGATATTGTGGTGCATTTTTTGGTCTCTCGTGTGCAGCCGCATTATGGAATAGCTTGCCTGACCATGTAGTTGAGGCAGAAATGCTGGGTTCTTAAGATCAAGTCCTAGATAATGTCTAGCCCGTAACACTTTCCCCATAAGGGTTTTTTTTTTTTTTTTTTTTTTTTTAAGTTGTCTGCCTTCACCAGCTTTTTTGTAATATTCGCTGATCTTTCAACACCCCCAGCATAATCAGTTCAAAAATGTAAACAGAAAGAACATAAATTCTAGTTTTGGACTCAAGAAACCATTCCATTCTTGCTTCATTCATTCATTCATTCGTTCATTCTTTTTTTTCTTCTTTTTACAAGCCCTGGAATTTTGGTCATTGTCATGGAAAAAACCCACCGAATGCTTTTGGACAAAAGGCAGAGGAAAGCGTGTGATTATATTTAGCATTGATCTGCTACTTTGTTTTCAAGTTGCCTGCCCAAGAAAAAAAAAACGTAATTTATGTCTTCACACGTTTGCGAGGTGCTTCAGATACTCCGCTGTTCGTTCATTCGACCTTTTTTTGTCAGGTGATCCATTTCAGTGTTGGCCATCATATAACAGTAAAAAGGTTGATCAATGGAAAATCTCGTCAATGGAGGGGAAAGTGTTAACTATCCTATGTTTTCAGTTGATAGGAAAATGACGAGTTTTATTCAGCTGAATGGACTGTTTTGACTCTCTGATGTCATGTTATGTTACGCCATTTTATGTTTTCCTCTGCTGTTTCGCTAGGTGCGCGGGTGTGGCTCTTCATTGGCTTCATGTTGGCATTTGGTTCTCTCATCGCCTCCATGTGGATCCTGTTTGGAGGATTTGTTGTGAACCGTGAGTGCCCTGTTATCACTGATGACTTGTGTGAATATAAATGTTGTGTCAGAAACCCTTTGTGGACAAGGATATTCCTGTGATCCGACCTTGCATTGCGTTTTTGGCAAACCTGGGTAAAGGTGCCACGGGTTAGCCATTGTTTTTCTGACATACATTCTGAAATGTGTACTGTCAGACCTTTAAAAAAAAAATGCTCGCAGAAAATTGTGGCAATGATCAGTTTATCGTTTTTGATCTGTGTTAAACTGAGAACAGTACATGACCAGTGTTTGAGTTTTTTACCCAATCAACCTAATTATATCCCCGGACGACAAGTCGGGGATACTATGGATCAGCAATTGTCACGCCGCGTCCGCCGCCGCGTCCATGGAGATTATGCTACAGGCCGCAAATTTCTACCGATTGATTTCATATTTGGTGTGGGCCTTGTGTTTGCTAAGGTTACCAAGCCTATCGATTTTGGGAGTGATCGCTTTAGGGGGTTCGGGGAGGCATGTCGACCAGGGGGCTACCTACTGTCTAGTTTCTTTTTTGGAAGTGCACGCTCATGCTGAAATTGATGCCTGCAACACGTCAAAAAAGTTGGCACAGGGGCAGTATAAGATCCGAGAAAGTGTTGGAATGCATAGAAAAAAGTGGTGTACAGATGTTTAACTTCTAACCCTTTGCTTAAAAAAAAAAAAACTGTGATTGAATTATCCAACAGTTTAAAAACAGCCTGACTACACCCTCTGCAGCACATCACACATTCATGACCATAAAAAATGCAGCTCCTTGAAATTGATCAAAAATTTTAAAAATATCATTTCATTCAGACTCTGAAATTAGGCGACAGCTTTGTTTGCTCTGGACTGAAAACCACTGAACAACGGGGATCAATAATCAGTGATACAAAAAGATAAAAAAAACCTCAAAATTATCAACACTCAGGGTGTCGCTTTTTTATGGTTTGGGGTATATGATAAAAATATCAAGGAATCTTCTCTGCATAAAGGATGAGATTGCAGTTTAGTTCTGAGAGCCCATGATCATGAATCCCTTGAATAAAACTACATTGAAAACCAATATGTTTTGGGTAAAACCACATGGGCTGGGGCTACTTTAGAAAACAACATTCATCATTGCTTCTACAAATGCAGGTGAAGACTGTGTGCACAAAGGAAAACGTATGTCAAAACCCTCCAGAAATGGTGAAGTTCTCTCACCTTGAGCTCTTGTTATGGACTGATGCACGCTGGAAACACTGTATGGTCGGTTAGAGGCCATGGCATGGATAAATTGAACATCTGTGTCCTTACCATTGATGCGAAAGGACATGTATGAGTTTTGGAGCAAGGTATTTAGTTTTACTGGGGACATCTTTTTAGGGACCCCCGTGCTTGTTTCAACACAACGAAGGCAAGCCAGATTCTGCACATCATGACAGCATGGCGTCCTAGGCTGCTACACTGACCTACCTGTAGTCCAGACCTGTCTCCTGCTGAAAATATGGGAAGCTTTAAGAAGTGCACAATATGACGAATTCCCTGGAGGTCTAAGTAGCAGAAGAATGATGTCATGGAAGGGTGGGGATAAATCATTCAAAACTGGAACTATCGGTGTCCTTGGTTACCCAAACGACTACCTTGGGGGGCTGTTGAAAGGAAGTGTGATGTGGTGAATGTATCCACATCCCAACTTTTCTGGAATGTGTTGCGGGTGTAAAATTTCAAATAAGTGTTTATTTCCAAAATCCAATATAGTGCAGAAAGAAAAAAAAAAATAGGCACCTTGTCTTTTTAAATTTTAGGATGACTTACATCTACTTATGTTGGCATGAATTCTTTAATTAGCATTTTTCATTTTTACACTGCTTCATCAGAAATGGGTTTGTGTCCTGCTGTGCTGTGCCCATTAAGTGCTGGCAGTAAAACGTTTTTTTGCTTGATTTGTTAGATACCGAAAAGCAATCTGTTTACCCTGGAATTGCAGTTTTTTTTCCAGAACGCCTTCATTTTCTTTGGGTGAGTATTGTTGCGAAATGTTTCTCAAGATATTTTTCAGATTTACTCTTGGGTAATGATTAAAATGATCCGTTTATTTGTTTCAGTTGGTCCTTTGCTGTAACATTCTTCTTTCATCGATAGGACTGACCATTAAACAAAGTCCTTCACTGTGTATTATGACTTTTAAAAGGGTCCTATATGTTTCTAATCCCGTAAACACTTTGTCTCTGTGCAGGGGACTGGTGTTTAAATTTGGACGCACCGAAGACTTGTGGCAGTGATTTCTGCTCCTCGTCTCGTCCATCCGTGTCACTTCTCCCTGTCTTTCTGTTTTCTGTTTTTGTGTATTTACGCCCAAAGACCCCTTCCCAAGGAGGCGTGCCCTTTTCTATATTCTGCAGAAGGGGCTCTGTAAGTGCAGTCACCATAGCAGCAAGACAGAGGGAGGCTCCACCCACGTCTGACTTCAGACCTCTCAAACCGTATTGATTAACTATTACTCTAAACTTTGCTCAAGTCGCTGTGACTCTGATGGGCTGAGCTTGAAAAACACACAGCCAGATTAATTAAACTCTGTTCAGGCAGCCATTATGTCTAACACTAAATCCCAACTGACATACCCTGAAGGGATCACCCCTATTCCTGGTGATCTACCAACCTGTAGGTTTTTGGTCCTGCGCTAACAAAGCACACCTCATTCAACAGCTAGAGATCTTGCTCAGCTGCTGACTGGTGGAATCGGTTGTGCCAAATTATGGTTGAGGAGGACCATGGTCCTGCAGGCTCTTGCTTCAAACAGGGTTGGTTTCCACTGCGGTAAAGTGAACCACATGCGAATACACTCAGTATGCGATGTCACTGACAGTATGAGGTACTGAAGGTGCACTGGGAGTGGTGAGTAGGCCATTATTGTGACCTGTGAAAAATTCTATTCCTTCAGGCTAGCTTATATAATTTATGTTCCTCCTTTGCATACGTTTGTGCATTACTAGCGAGGCATTTGACACAATCCTCAAGTTTTTTTTGTGTTCAGACAGCCCAGTGCTTCAAGCACAACCTGTTTGTGCGGGTGGACCCCTGAGGGTTGTACAACGAAGCAAGATTGGCAGGTTAGCAAGGTACGTTCAGGATCAAGCCGAGGTTTCCAGTCTCAAGAAGGTGGCTTTATTTTAATCGGCCATGGTAACTTATGGTACCAGTGATCACAAGTTTATGGTTCGTCGAGCCAGCTCGCACAAAGGAAGCCTTGTTAATGTTTAACTTGCTTCGTAGTATACCCTCTTTGTCTTTCACAGACACCGGAGAATTCATTAACAGCTTTTCACTCGAGCCTTGAAGGGAGATTGACCATCCATTTGTGTCTAATTTAAACAATTTGTCATCATATTTGCTGTTATTACTTGAGACAGGAAGTGTACATCACCAATGACCTCACTTCCTGTCTTGCCCAAGAGATTTGCTTTATCTATCGAATGTGTTTTGGCTGCTTTCCAAAGAATAAGGAAGCCAAAGGAAGGAGCCCCCCTCGGTCTGCTGCCTAGCTGACCTCCACCTCTTGTTAGCCATTCTTTATAACCGTTTTGTAAACTTCATCTTTATTTATAGTCTGGGGCTCGGGCCGCAGAAGCTTTTTTTTTTTTTTTTTTTACTTTAGAGCACTGTTTCTCCTACCATATGGGATAAATACATTTATTATAATTTACTTTTCGTACATATTGTATTATTATTGTTTTGTGTCCTCACTGCGTGGTCGAGAGCTTGGAGTCTCTGCTCGACAGGTCGTCATGGGTCTGGTGTCGCGTTGGAGGGTTTGCAAGGTGTTATAACAGAGTGTGGTAGCTGCAGCAGTTTTGCACACTCAGCTTCTCTCTGTGCACTGCAGATATGGGTGTTTTTCAGTTTTGTTTTTTAAATCTCTTTCGAAAGTCTGCATTACCAATGTCGTTTGAGAACGTTACCTTTTTCATGAGGTACGTGTATTACTACAAAGGTTGGGAGTTGTTGATGGGAGAATTTGTTTAATAGTTATGAGCAAAGTGAGCGATTGCTATGTTTCTAATGTTTAGGGGATTTTTCCCCACTAACGGTGATTTATTGAAATATGTTGCACACTTAACAGACTTGCTACCTTTACATTTATTGAACAGAATGTAAACTTTTATATGGGTCTGTGTTTTTTTTTTTTTTTTTTGGTTTTCCTGGAATAACTTTGTCAATATACTGGATCTTTGGAATCTAAAAATGTACCAGCAAAAGCAATGATAATAAAGACAACTTGGGTCATTGTTTATGTCGTTTTTATCAAAGATTTGTTGAATGTTGTGTCCTCAAACTACCCAGGACCACCATATTCTCAAAAGAGCACTCGGAAAAGTATTGTTGACATACCTGCAGTGTAGTGGAGTACATCAGAACTGAACTGGCATTATGAATATTCATTAGTGCATAATCCATATGACGTATTGATCTCATGAATATTAATGAGCAGTGAGTCAGTGAAATGGGCTGTGCGCTTAGTAATCTGTTCCTGCTTTGTAACCGTTCCAGTTTCCTGTCAGGGGTGCTGTTACGCGTTGGAGGTAAGTACTGCAGTCATTGTATCACGGGATGAACGCAAACTCCCGCATATTTAATCCCGATTTGGAATGTAGGGTGCGTTCATGAAAAAAAAAAAAGTTTGATTTGAGAACACTCAAATCATTTGTGTTTGTAATTTCACTTAAGCTAGTATGAATCTTCTCCCCTTTACACAGGGTCCTGATGCTTACAAAGGCATCTTTTAAAAAAAAAAGATTAATCATGCTGCTTCTGAAGCCATTGCCCGTGGCAGATGTGTAACGAATATGAAATAAGAGCACGGTCGGCCCTCCGCAATGCTGGTTTGCCAACCCCTTAGGAGCCGAGTGCTGAGTTACACTCACTGGTACATTATTAGCATTATCTGGGTTAATCCATGTGATAAATAGTTGCGTTCCACAGGAATAAAAGGGGAGGCATGGAGCCCATTTCTCCCTTAGAGCTTAAGCATGCGTGAGTATAAACCGGTGAACGATTCTAACCAAAATTTTAAGTTTGGAAAGAAATGTAATCATAAACTGCGGTCCTAATGCAAACAAACAATCTAAATGTTGAACAATTTATGAACAAAAGCACGATGCCTGTTGAGAGAAAAAATAGATTTATTCTCAAGTGTCAGCTTCACAATGTAACTTCAGTCAAATGCAATCATTGCATGCATTATCAAACAAGCAAAGTTTCACTGAATATCCATATATCCCTCCTAAAAAAAAAAAGGAAGCTCAGAAATTAAGAGACTCATATCTTCTAAACATAAGTGATGGGTGCGCTTTGTCACATGTTCGTCGTGCTTCGGGTCTTTTTGGCCAAAATGTCCTTATTTGCCCTCTGCAAGGTGTGAGAACTGAAAAACAAAAGTGTGATAATGTTGGTTGACATATATTCCTGGATATTGCATTCAGTTCACTTAACTGCATGATTAATTTAGCTTATTTTTAATAATTCTTTGTAATTCAAGGGCAAGACGGTGCTCTGGTGTCATGACAGGTTGTGACCTGGGTGAGCGTATAATAGCACTGCCATTGAACTGCATTGATTCAGTAAATATCGAGCCTCATGGATTAATTATTTGTGAAGATTGTGACTTCTATAAGCATTAGCCGAAGCGGAAACTGAATTCCCCGTGGGGCTATGCAGTCTCTGCTTGGTAACCCAAATGATAGAATAGGATGCATCCAGATTACCTCCCAAAATGCTTGGTCATCAAAGCACTTCTGGTCCTGAGGGGGGCGCCACAGATTCCACTTCATTAAAAATCCTGGTGTACAAGAAACATATCTGTCTGTTGAAGGCTACTTTCTCAAGCGGTGTAGTTGTGACCTTAAGGATATAGAGAAACTAGACTGCGCGCTGTCTATTCTTGGTGCATTCCGCCATGGTCAACAGGCGCCAGCTTCCGGTCATGGCAAAACGCAAAGTAAATACCACTGGTCATGAATAAATCTTAAAAAAAAAAAAAAAAAAAAAAAAAGGTTGCTGTAGGGCAATTCCTCAAATAAGTACATACTCATGAGTGAAAGCTTTTAGGATATAACCAATAAATATAATCAAAATCAGGTAATCTGATAATAAAAAAACCTCAAGTATTTATCCATAAATCTCAGTAAAATTACAGTTTTAAAGAGAATTTAAAAAAAAAAAATTTCTGCACAGTTTTCACAGCCAGTAGCGCAACAGGAGCTAAGCATTTTGACACATAAATTGTACGCATCCAAACTAATGAAAGAACTACATGCTTTGTTTTGCCATGACCGGATGTTAAAGCCAACTTACCACGAGGAAGGGGGCTTCGTGCAGCCTAGTTTCTCTACATCATAGTGATCTGTTCACCTGTGCTACTGGCTCACCTGTGAGAGCTCCCAGACCCAAACTCATGCTCAGGGTAACCAGCAGTGCGCACAGGTGGGGCACAGTGAACCCTACAATCCTGCAACACACACACACGCGCATTCGTACAAACAGGCACAAGCCCACACACATACCCACTGCATTAGTAAAAATTTCAGAATAACAGAGCGAATGGCTGTTACTTTAGCTTTGCAAAATAAATGTGAAGTTAAGTGTCAGTAGCACAATAGCTGGTCATGAAAATGCTGTCCTAATGCACTTAAATGACTACAAACTCTTGTTTTATGTTGCCACAAATTATTTAAATCAGAGGCATTACTATGAAAACAGGAGGTCATTATCAGTCTTGAGTCAAAACCACACCCTGGGACTCCAGTTTCATAAACATTGCAGGTGTTTCCCTTCCCAGTGCTTTTCAGGGTGTACAGCGGAACTCTCCGGAAACAGCAGGTGATACCTACTCTGTTAAGTCAGACAATCGGTCCACCTGGATGAGGAAGTATGCTGCCCATCCCAGAACTCCCGGCATACCATGGACACTCAGGACAGCGCAGGTATCGTGGCATTTGAACACAAACTGCAAGTGGGGCTGCATGACCAGGAAGAGAGCAGAACTCAAAGTGCACAAAGAATCATGGGGGGAAAAAAGATTCAAAGGAAGCAAAGCAACAGCGGTGAGACCATCTGATGAAGAGGATTGCTGTTCATTATACCACTACACAAATATTTACTATTGATGGATATTGAGTTTCTCCTTTGGGCTGTTTCCTTTGGTGTAGCATTTAGTCACTCTGAGCAGTTCATTTTGAGGACTGGATTTTTGATCAATGTTCTCGGTCAAGCATCAGAATGTTAAGTGATCTGTGATAACATGCTGTTTTATTTTTATTTATTTATTTATCTGATTTCAGGAAGGGTTGCCCAATATGATAAGCGAAAATGAAAAGATATAGAAGGGGGAGAGAGAAAGAGAAAGACCGCATATCCTATTGCATGTTAAAAATGGTATTTTCAGTGTAAAAACTGGAGCAGTACTGGCTTGTCACTCGCAAACATGGGCACTGTGAAATTCACCGCCCAGCTAATTACTAACTATAGTATTTCAGCCTCAAGAACAGCTGGCTCATCGTATCGTTAACCGTACCTTCAGGTAGCGGAAACCCAGAGTTGAGACAATGCCCGCCAACAGGCCTATCGTCATGGCGACCCATGGCACGTCAACGACTGACATCGCGACTCCCACGGCCACGCCCCCAGCCAGCGATGCATTTTGGATGTGGATCTATGGGAGGGGTGGGTGGGGTAAGTTTAACACCAGGGAATTTAGCAAGGACCTCAGTCATATGCAGACAGAAGCCTGGGGTCTTATTCTTCGCAGTATAAAGATAAAAGTTTCAGAAAGTAAGGCCTTCCTGATTTTTTTTTTTTTTTTTGCAATCATCTGGATTACCTGATTATCATAATTCATCTATCAGAAGGTATAAATGATTTGTGAAATCAGCCGGTTGAGTGAGTTTATGACTGACAGAATTTCCAAACATTCTGACCCTTGAACTTTCCACACATGCGTATTCGCCACCAACACGGATGGAACATGCTTTGTTTACTTCAGAAATTAATTCAGACAATGGGAATTAACTTCCCATGTGACGGTACTATCCTGAAACGATTTTACAAGCTCTGCCATTCAGTGGTGGACAATCTAGGATCGGAAAATAACCCCATAAAACCTACACACACACACACACACACACTTTTGGGTCCATAAAATACAATTGCTGTATTCAAGCCTGAGGATCTTCAGGCCCATTTTATATTCTAGTGGAGATACCAGGATTTCCAAAGATGTCCTGCTGAATTACAGGCAGATGTGTATAAAATTATGTGCAAAAACTAAATATTTTCAATTTCATGTAATGCTGTGGCCATATAAATATACCATCCTGGGTTGGAGTATTTCTCTCAATAAAGGTGTGATGTAGCTTCAATGAAGCACTGCAACATGCAGATACAGAATATGTGTGACATTGGTCTACAATCTGTTAAAATGTTTTTTTTTTGTTTTTTTTTTTTCCTGACTTTGAATCAACGTAAAGGAAAACTTAAGTGGAAGAAAAAACAGTTTAAGGGGTTAAGAGCTTGCCAGTATTTTGTGCCAACTAAATACAATCTGCAAATGAGCACCATTTTTTTCAGCCGGAAGGTGTAACTACTCAGAACAAACACAATGCTGAACTTCATTGTTTGTACTCCTGAGATGTACTCCCTTGCTAATGAACAACCCCTCCCCCAATTTACATCAGCTTTGTCCTGACCATGTTGATCCTCCCCTTGGGACTGGTTGCCACGGTGATGACAAAGGCGGCGACAGCACTGGTCGCTTGGGACAGGTAGGTGCTGGCGATGACCTGAAACTTCCTGTTCTGCTGGGCGTGATCAATCAGCGCAGAGTTGAAACTGGGCCAGAACACCCACAGGAACAGTGCCCCTAGAGGCAGGAGTGGGGAGCGCATTAGGTTATAGCTGTAAACTACACATCCCAGAAAGCCCCAGCAGTCTCAATCAGATAAACAAGTGTTTCGAAAACAGGGAAGCAGAAAAACCTCACAGAAATTGTGGACACTTTCTAAGTCACATATTTTTTACTTCCTTGCGTCCCTCCCTCACAATCTTTCCTAGCTACTGAGTTCCACCTAAAAGGTGATGGAAGGAGAAGATGCAAGCCCTGCCATGAAATGGGGTGCTTTTCATTATGCTAACAAGTGTCTTCACTTCCCTCACTTGCATCTCTTCCTCACGTCCTAGCTCCGCCTGGCGAGAATTTGAGAGAAAGATGCGAGAAAGAGTCACAAGCATGGAGGAGCCGAAAGCAGCCAAATGAGAAAGTTGTCTTTCTATTAAGCAGCATCACAACATCACGCCACTTGATAAAAGGCTTCCATGTTGGACAGATCAACGTTTCCTCACTTAAAGCTTCACCAGAAGCCTCCTCTCTCCTTGCTCAGCGTCTCCTCGAGGTGCATTTAAGGGATTGTAAAATCCTTCATGATGGCTGAAGGGGAACCATTTCCAGTTCACAGAAGGAGAGAGGACGCGAGGAACCATAAGTTAGAATAATGAAAAGCGCCCCTAGAATGGAGGTCCTTACCGTAATATGGGCATTAAGGACAGTGCCTCGACTCCACTCGCTTACCTAATGCAGCAAACAGGCCAGACCTGCGGTCGGTGGCATCCTTTTCATGCTGGGAATCCAGTCCTGGCCTGTGCAGTGTCCAGCACATCATCACCCCGAAGTAGGCCCCAAAAACATGGAGCATCATGATGGCATCTATAGGCTGGATCTGAGGGAATCATTGGCAGGGTGCAACCATGTTTACTTACTACACCTAACTGTAGAGAGGGCGGTTTCACAAAGCAGGATTGCTGAGCTAGCTGGATTACCTTCTTGACTTAATACTGGAGCCCTAGCATATCTTGAACATGGAGCGAAGTAAAGATGGATTCACTCAGAGCAGTTGTCCAGCTAACTCCACAAACCAGCTTGGCGAAACTCCCTAATGGTGAATCTGCCGGGGGGGGAATTTATAAATATGAAAGACAGGGGTGGGATAAGGGTCAGTCAGACAAGTGTACAATGTATTTATAACACCCCCCCCACACACACACACACACACACACATCGTTGTGAGGACACTGCATTGACTTCCATACATTCCATACTGCCTTACCCTAGTCTTAACAAGCAACAGTCGCCCAACCAAACACCTTACCCTACCCTAATTCTAACCTAATTCCTACCCTAACCTAATTCTACCCTTACCCTAAACCTTAACTGAGGAGTCACAATTTGTCTTTGTACTTGTGAGGACAGGTAAAAATGTCCTCACTTCCCAATATTGTCCCCACTCTGTAGGAAAAAAAAAACATTTTCTAGTTCTCACTGTGTCACAATTACAAGAACACACTCACACACTCACCGCGAGAATGGTTTGGAGGATCCATCGATTGGCCATGAATCCTGTGACCTCCACCAGAGCCATGATCATCAGCTGGGCGGGGTTAGTCTTTCCCAGGACTGCCCCCATGGAGATCAAAGCAGAAGCAGCACACAGATTGGCTGTGACCAAGCTGACAGTGCACAGAAGGTGGGGATAAAGATGTCAAGATTGCTCTTTTTTTAATGCCATTACTGAGTCCGAAAAGTTTTTACGTCCCACCCACTAATTCCCAACCACTTCTCTTTTACCTTTGTGGAAAACGTCATAAGGTAAAGGGAAGGTGTAAAAGGGAATTCCTAACAGCTTAGGAAGACAGCCGCTCCAATTAGCGAATCTGAATGAACTTACACTTGGCAACGTGATCACGAGTCCCCTGCCCATCATAAACATTGCTTCACGGGTCAATGACGTGACATTGTCCGAGTGCACTACTTTGTTTTAAAATAATTTGAAATGATTCATAATAAGCATCATTCTATTCTATAAAACCTGTTTAATTTGAACATGTTTCCAGTTTATCATAAAAATGATATTTTATGTTTTGCCATCTCAAACCCTCAAAATGTCAGGTGGCGCAACTGTCCGAGCAAGTTAACAATGTGAAATGTATTAAATATGTAATTTAAAATATTAATATAATATTAATATGGGGGGCATAATTTTATATTGAAAACCTTTCAAATAAACAAAGTTTAATAGTTTAATTGTTCTTAAATTGTTTGGAAAACCAAAATACCCGCCCCCTACAATAAAGAATCCATGAGTTACTTTTAATACCCAGCTCAGTTACAAAATAGTAATGTTTTAGGCAGAGTAGACACTCTCAGGTATACTTACCAAAAAAATCACTAAAGAAAAAAAGAGGGAAGTGTGTTTTTTTTTTTCTAGACACTTTTGGTTGCGCCACCTGACATTTTTTGGCTGGTGAAATTGCAAATACTGTCTAAAACTGTGCTAAAACCCTGTAAATGTTGTGCAACCATTAAGACTTGTTTAAACACACTCTTCCAACTTCAAATAAATGTATTCTGCACATTTTTAAAGATTTATTTAAAAAAAACATTTTTAAAAGGCTTATTTGTCATGGACCCTCATGCGAATGGCCAGATGAATGGTCTCCGCTTTAAATATTGATGCTGCGCAGAATTGTGGGATAGTGTTATCTCCTTTATTTTTATTTTTGAAAAGGATGGTTCTTGTACCCTATGCTAAAGGACATAAATTAGGAAACACTGAAACACTTTTCCTTAACATTTAAAGAACGAGTGCACTTATCATGGCTGCCACGTAAATATTTCTGGGTCATTTTTTTAGGAGTTAGGAACTTTCCGAAGAAAAAAAAGACTATTTGGACACAGCCCATATCCTTGGCCAATAGCAAATGATGTGCAATTGCAGACTATTGAGCATGAAAGTTAAATATGGGGCGCCCCGGTGGCTCATCGTTCTAAGCGTGCGCACCATAAAGGCTGTGGCCTTCCTGCGGCGACCTGGCTCGATTCCGGCTCTGGTCATTTGCCGCATGTCTTCCCCATTCCTCTCCCCAATTTTCCTGTCTCTCTCTACTGTGTGACTATCAAATAAAGGAGAAAATCCCCCAAAAAAAAATCTAAAAAAAAAAAAAAAATGAAAGTTAAATATATCTTGTATAACAATAACAGAAAAGCATGTTGATTTGGGCACAGCCAGTGAGAATCTGGTGAGAACTCAAGTCCAGTAGCTATATCCTAATGGCAAACAAAAACACACTGTTTGTTGCAGTGATACACTGTAAATTGTTAGAAGAAATCTTAAACAATCAAACCGCAGACAGACACCATGAATGTTAACTGAAAAACATGTCAGTGATATCTACTTAGGCTTGTTACAGTCTAGTATTTCAGGATTACCTTACACTCATGTGTTCTATTATCCCTGTATTGACATTGTGGCTCTACGCCCTACCCATTCTAAAAAAAAAAAAAAAAAAAAGATAATTGACGTTTCAATTTTTTTTTGGTTTTTTCCCCCTTTTTGTCCTACTCGAACACAGCTGATCACTCCACTATAGGGACCTGCTCCCATTGACTCAGGAGAAAGATGTCATGGCAGGCATCGCCTCCATCTCACGTGATGACTGACCTTCGCTTCTTTTACATTATGCAGCTAATCACACACTGCCCCTAACATCAGAGGATAATGTAGCCGGGTATATAACTGTGCGCAATCGGCGTATAATTTGCATGTGCAGCTACATGCACCTGGCCGAACAACTTTATCCCTATTATCGCCCGCAAGGCTGCGCAAATTGTTGCCCCGCCCATGCAGACCTCCAGCCACAGCCAGTAATGATTGGGCTGGGATTTGAACCCCAACCAGAGGGCTCCCAGATAAACACCTTAGCTGTGAGGCGCTCAGATGCCTGGGATTTCAACTTCATTTTTTAAAAGGGCACAATTGTTGGCTAAGTCTCGTCACCTGTTGACGCCGATTTGGATCTTTCCATGGCGGAAGGAGAACAGGTAGCCATCAAGCAGGATGGCCCACTGCACGGCCGAGCAGGTCACCAGCAGGTTGAACCCGGAACTGCTGAAACAGTACCGGACCAGGAACGAGGCCAGGAACCCAAATCCCAGAATCACCATCACGTTCACATCCTGGAACGCTGGCGAGAAAGGGAAGACATTCGAGTAAAGATGCAATGTATTGTACCCTATAATGAAATTTGTATTTAACCCACCCTAGCCATGTGGGGGAAGTAGAGAGCAACAACAAACAATTCAATTTACTTCAGCCAGCGTCTTTCTCAGCAACAGTACAAACATACTTGACATGTTCGTTAAAGGGGACAGAAAAGGGTGGAGAGGACAAACGTGGGGGTGATGTGACACTAAAAATGTTGATCTGCCTCTCCAACCCTTTCCAGTGCCTAAAAATTCACTCAATCATTGTTGTTACGACTATTCCCTTTGGCTGCGGGCCAGGCAGGGAAAGGAGAGATGATTGTTGTCATTGATTACGATCATGGGGTAATCATATGTATTGTCTTTAAAGCAAGAACGGAAGAACGCCATGTCCCGGCGTCCCTGGGTCACGTAACAACGTAATGTTGTAGGTCAGCAATAGATGATGTACAACCCCAATTCCGAAATAGTTGGGACAAAGTGAAAATTGTGAATAAAATCAAAACGCAATGACTTTCAAATCACACCGGCCAGCATTTTATTCACAATAGAACAGAGATTACATAGCAAATGTTGAAACTGAGAAATTTTACAATTTTATCCACAAAATGAGCTCATTTCAAATTTGATGGCTGCGACAGGTCTCAAAAAACTTGGGACAAGGGCCTGTTTACCATGGTATAGCATCCTCTTCTTTTTAACACAGAGTGGAGGCATCTGGGCATTGAGGAGACAAGTTTCTTGAGTTTAGCCATTGGAATTTGATCCCACTCTTGTTTAATACAGGCTTCCATCTGCTGGAGAGTTTTGGGTCTCCTTTGACGGACTTTTCATTTAATTATGCACCAAATGTTCTCAATTGGTGAAAGATCAGGACTGCAGGCAGGCCAGTTCAGCACATGGACTCTTCTACTACGAAGCCATGCTGTTGTAATAGCTGCAGTATGTGGTTTTGCATTGTCCTGCTGAAATACACAAGGCCTTCCCTAGAATAGATGTCGTCTGGAGGGGAGCATATGTTGCTCTAAAACCTGTATATACCTTTCAGCATTCATGGTGCTTTTTAAAACATGCAAGTGTCCCACACCATATACACTAATGCATCCCCATACTATCAGAGATGCTGGCTTTTGAACTGAACGCTGATAACAGGAGGGGTGGTCTTTTTCCTCTTTAGCCCGGAGGACACAACGCCCATGATTTCCAACAAGAATGTCAAATTTGGACTTGTCTGACCACAGGACACTTTGCCACTTTGCTACAGTCCATTTTAAATGAGCCTTGGCCCACAGAACATATGGCGCTTCTGGATCATGCTCAACAATGGCTTCCTTTTTTGCATGATAGACTTTTAGGTGGCATCTGTGGATGGCGCGGCAGACTGTGTTTACAGACAGTGGTTTCTTGAAGTATTCCTCGGCCCATTTAGTAATGTCAATGACACAATCATGCCGGTGAGTGATGCAGTGGCGTCTGAGGGCCCGAAGATCACGGGCATCCAGTAAAGGTCTTAGGCCTTGTCCTTTACGCACAGAGATTTCTCCAGTTTCTCTGAAACTTTTAATGATGTTATGCACTGTCGATGATGAGACCTTCAAAGCCTTTGCAATTCGACGTTGAGGAACATTGTTTTTAAAGTATTCCACAATTTTTTTACGCAAGCCTTCACAGGTTGGAGAGCCTCTGGCTATCTTTACTTCTGAGAGACTCAGCCTCTCTAAGACATCCCTTTTATAGCCAATCGTGTTACACACCTGATGCCAGTTAACTTAATTACTTGGTAAATGTTCTTTCAGCTGATTCTCCTCTGTATTAATTGCTTTTTCAGCCCTATTTTTGCCTGTGTCCCAACTTTTTTGAGACTTGCAGACAAAATTTGAAATAAGCTCATTTTATGGATAAAAATGTAAAATGCCTCAGTTTCAACATTTGAAATGTTATCTATGTTCTATTGTAAATAATATATTGGCTCATGTGATCTGAAAGTCATTGCATTTTGATTTATTCACAATTTACACTTCGTCCCAACTATTTCGGAATTGGGGTTGTAATAAGAAGGGAGGCAGGTTGGCATGGAATTTACTGTGGGACTGTGGTGACTTAAAGTGGTGTTTGTGTACAGGACAGGGCAGTGCCACAAATTATTTCCAATGTTTCATGCCCATTTAGGGACCTGGAGGATTTCGGTGGATGCGAATGGGGCCTTGGGGGTGAAGACTTTAGCTGCGCTAGGCTACAGCTCCAGGAAAGCGCTGTAAGTTTGTAGTCCCACACTTGGTTTTATCCCTCCTGCTCCAGAAGAATACAGAACTCCCTCTGTGGTCTTTGCTGGGGGAGTGTCCTTATCTACTGACAACAGGCAGGCCCACGGCTCCTCCCAAACATGTGAACAGGCCCTCATACCGCGAACCCTAAGGTCATCCGCACTCAGACACCGATAAACCAAGCGTGTCGTCTGCATGGTTTATTTGTACGGGCTTAAATATTTAGCAATTTACTGCAGTTTAGCTCCGACATGTACGCAAAATATTGACTTTGGTTGTAGATGGTCTTCCCATCCTCCCCATATTTACTCCTGACATGATTTAATCTCTTAAGGCTCATTTCAAATGACAAAGATTAAGCCAAGTCTTGCTCTAAGTTGCTTGTCTGAAGAATCTCCATTAAAAGTTGAGGTTAGTCTGGGACTAAGTCTATGCATTGTCTGTGGAACTGGCCTGGTCTTCGTTCTGCTGCCAGTTACATGTGCAAAATGTAAGAAGATCAAAGTTCTTTTTTTTTTTTACAATTTTTTTAAGCAGGCATCACAGGGAGTCTATAAAACGTAGTCTCCTTCAGCAAAGTAAAACACTTGTAATACTTGGTCAAAAATGTGTTTGCCCTTTTGATCAGTGACTTACCCGTGTAGATGTCTGTGAGCGGATTCGTTCTGATAACTGCCGGGTCCTCATATTCTGCAAAAAAGGCAAACAGCAAAATGAAGATCATCTCCAGGATCAGGGCGATTGCGGGTAAACGTCCCCTGAGACTCGGGGCATATTTTGGAGCCATTATTTTTTTTCTGGGTATGTGTTTCATGTAACGCGGTGTCAGTCTGTCTCCGACCGCCCATCTGTCACAGACTGCGAGGGTAAAACAGCCTTACGCCCATTTTAACTGAGATCACCACAAAGAGGGGCGGGGTGATATTGAACTGAGACATTTGCTCAACTGTTATCTCTTGGGACAGGAAATTGCAAATGAGTAGGACACAAAACTTTGTTGTCCTCACACAAGAAATGCATCATTGACTGATGGGTCTCTGCAATAGATATTTGTAGGTTCAGTATGTACTGATATATCCCCAAACACACCTGATTCAAATGACTTGCTTATTGCCCTTGACAAGCTGCAATCATTTGAATCAGGTGTGTCTGAGCAGGGGGACATCTAAACCATGCAGGGCAATGGCCCTCAAGGATTAGGGCTCCTGCTCCTGTGTGTGGGTGTTTTGAGCCTAACCAGCAGAGGTGAAAATCCAGGGGTCTTAAAATGAAGGCCGTGTCATGTTTTTATTACAGCTGTGAACTCAGCCATCTGATCTCACAGATTAGTTTTGCCTCCTAGCTAAAGAATTGAGCTCCTAAGAACATCCTAGTGGTTGGAACTAAATGCTGGAGAAGACTTTTACTTCCTGAACCTGGATTTTTCACGTCCACAAAGATAAGACACAATTTATTGAACCCCGTGGAGTAATTTGTCCTCAGAGTTTGATCCATCTTTTTTACTTAGGAACACTGGCTAACCACAGTGATGCGCCCAGGGACTAACTCCACTTCTAAAGCCAGAGCCTTGATCAGAGGCACTGGTAGGAGTGTTCCTATAGAGTAGAGGTGGGCGACAAGGGCCCCGAATCTATCTCTGGTTTTCATACCAATTTCTGGCCTTTAATTAGTTAATTTAACTTAACTAACTTAACCACTCTGGCCAGACATACTTCAGTCTATGTTCCATATTTAAGAGGGATCAGGGCTTTACTGCACTTAACCAGCCAATTTAGCATTCCCAAATAGATTACATGTCAGGGTTTAGGACAGTTACCACTGTTGCAATTTCCACATTGTGATGGTCTACTTTGAATTATGTCATCAACAAGGAGAACACTATATCAGGAAACAAGAAAATAAATGTCACTGAAACCAAGGTGAATGTGAGGCCAATTCACTTAAGGTGTTATTCAAAAAGTGTATTCAGCCGTACGGCACCGTAGCACAATTGACAACTTTCATAGAATTATGCATAACATGACGGTCCAATTCATTCTAGCCGATGGAAATGGCGAACGATTTTTTATCAGCGTGCAATCTACACTTCATCTCTGAGTGAGATATTCAGCTCTCGCTAAGGACATGTGTATTGAGCGAGGTGTGATGAACGAGCCAGGATTATTTATTTATTTATTAGAGCTGATAATTTAAGGCCATTTAAGGTTGAAGCTTACTGTTTAGCCCATAGTTATCGTCTGATCATGAATGGCTTAAGTTGAGTGAATTACTTGACATTTTATTTCAAACTTTGCAGACAAAGAAGTTTGAAAAAAAAAAAAAAAAAAATAAAATAAATAATCATTTTCTCATTGGTGCTATAAATGCCACAGACTGGCTGTGTTTTGCTTGGTGGTATGAACAAATTGCCCAGCGCTCCTGTATGACGAAAGCAGGGATAAGCTAATTAATTGCTGAATCGTACCACACCTCGGCTCATTCCTGGACAGGGTAGCTGGACCAAATTCCGAGAGGCAAGAATACACTCTGGGCTGCGTTTCCCAAAAGCGCAGACTTTGCTAAGTTAGCAACTTAGGCCTATGTAGGTCGTCCAATCACAGTCAGTGGTTCGAACTACGAATATTAGCATTTGTGCTTTCGGGAAACGCACCCCTCGACAATTCTTCAAACTTCGCAGGGTCTGGAGATGGGGAAAACCTACATGAGTACATGACACTCCACACAGAACGCCTTGACCACCTTATGACCTTCTTGCTGTAAAGCAACAGTAATACGCACTTTGCCACCTGCTGGTCACTTGCAAAATGAAATAATATTAACTCGGCCATTGAGTTGAACAGGCTGGGGATAATTAAATTTCAGTACATGTACATACTGGTCCAAATAGGTTGATGCGTCTGGTTTCTAAGTCCTCCATTAGAAATAGGGTAATTCATGATAATTGTGCATGCAATCTGAACTGTGTGCAATCTGTGTGGTCAGGTGATATATCCAGAATCAAACAATTATTCTTGGCGATGCTTAATTCATTTACGTTCGTGATTATTGAAATCAGTCTTGGGCAATCGTCGCTAGCCAGACTTGCGGTTTTGTTTCAATGCTTGAGACTGAATTTGACTGTGTCCTGTCCCATTATCACACCGGCACCGTGCAAAAGTCGTCAGCACCGGCAGTTTTCTTTTATACAAGCCAATGGTTGTTAGTGCTGCCATCTGACTTCTTTGTCACCCCAGTATGCATGACAGGTGGACACCAATTCTCATATATTCGTAGGTAATAGCTTATGGACTGCGAGTCCATCATAATATTGTTTTAGCAAATTTGTGCCAACAGCTGGGTGGTATGCACCTGTCATTCAGAATCGCATGCAGCCGTCATTGTGCAGGGTTCTGATGCACAGACGCAAATAACGGACGCACTATGCAAGAAAAGCCCACCTCCACGACCTGAGCACCGGCCAATAATACGTGTCTTATTTGTCAGCGCACGAAACGATTGGTGAATAGAGGATTGTTGTTGAAATTTCGATGGACCGCCCTGTTCTGTTTCTTTCATAGACGTGCCTGAGTTACTGCCAGTATACCAATATGACTGGTCTGTTGTTGCAGCAATCTAAATTTATTATGCTTTCGAAACACCTGATTGGGCTGTTTGAGTGTCACTCAAGGGCACCTGCGCAAAACATCGCGCGGCGCATCGGGCCTGCGCTGAAAGAAAAGAGGAGGGTCTACTTGGATGTCTTTATTTATTTCTTTGTTACGACTGAGGAAATAATTACAGCGATACGTAACTGTGGTGTTTTTTTTACATAAAGATTTTTGGCCGATGAAGAAAAAAGCTGGAAATTATTACCAGAGGAAACTGAAAGCCTAACCGAAGGCGGGGAGGATGAAGCGGCGCAATGCGGACTGCAGCAAACTCCGGCGGCCGTTAAAACGGAACCGAATCACCGAGGGTATATACGGCAGGTGCGCAGGTGGCGGCTCGCGCTGTAAGATAATGGGCACCCTGGAGACTCCAGCTGTGGTGACGGCGCTGTCAGGCGTCCGTGTCTGTCGCACTTCATCCTGCTGCGCGCTAATTGTCGCCGGCGAGAAGGGGCTTCAGTGTCGGAATGCATGTCCTGTGTTGTTCCTTGCAGTTAGCCAGCCGTTGGTCTTCCAGCTTGCTAGCTTGTTTCATGTTTGGCTTGCTTTGCTCGCTAGCTGTCAGTGCATTTTGAGAACATTAATGTGTCGCTGTCAGGCACCCCATCCGCTCCGCATCTCATGGCATTCCATAATGGCGACCAAATTAATAGGAAGAGTAAATTGAAAATGTTAGGCCACGGAATAAGTATGTCAGAAGTTCGTCGCGTTGGTCGGTCTCAGGTCTTCTAATGGTTTGCTCGTTTACTCTGATTTTGTTTGCCAGTCAGTATTGTGCGTAATCTAATGTTACTTACTTTCTTTTCATCCATCCGTTAATTTTCCGGGCATTCAAAAGTTATTATTCAGAATGACTTAAAGACCTGACAGCTAACGCTGAAACGTTTAACAGCGAGCAAATACTATTCAAGCTTGACTTCAGTCTGCCGTGTGTTTTAATGACATGCTTGTTTCACTTCACCTTAAACTTGCAACGTGTATATGAGTGATGGTTCTGAAGCTGACTGGTGCTGTAATCATGTCATCATGTTATGCTCGCCAGTTGACTTGGGCGAGCAAACACGTGTCACTGGTGGAAGCAGCACGAAGATGCGTATTTGCACCGTAATGTTACGGCCAGAGAAGGTAACGTGCTCTAAGTGCTCGTGCTTTACTATTTATGGATGGCAGCTCTGCCACCAACACGTGTTTTCACTTCCACTGTGTACCGTCTGATGTAGCAAATCGCGCTTCTGTGTGGACATACTGTATTACCGCCTCGATATGCAGTCAATGCTCGTTATTTATATTTCCCGGGATTACCCCCCCCAAAAATAGTATTGATTGAAATTTGCTGCCATACGAATTCTGATTTATGATCCAAGAACTATATAAGAGGAAAGGGTTTTACGCACGCATTTCTTAAAATTTAGCAGCTCATTTTTAGCTGCGTATAAGTTAGGTATGGTATGTACATAAAACTAAATCAGAGTGATTAACTCTCATATTTGGTCGCACAGCCCTGAAATACAACTACCACCACCCACTGACCTCTCCAGTCGTCCGGGTTTATTATAAGCATATACACCGATGAGCCAAAACATTAAAATCACTCACTGATGCAGCGAATAATGTTGATTATCTCGTTACGGCGCTCGTGAAGGTCTGTGGACAGATCTTGGACAGTAAGTGAACAGTCGGTAAACGTATTCAACATGTTTGATGTGGGAGAAATGGGAAATGAACAACTTAGAGAAGGTAAAATCATTATGGCCTGATGAGTGGTTTTGAGCATGCCTAAAGCGGCAAGACTTCGGGGGTGCTCCCTGTCAACAGATGTGAGTACCTACTGACCGTGGTCTAAGGAGGAACAAACCATGGACCGGTGACAGATTTTTGGGCGCCCAAGGCTCATTGATGCACGAGGGCTATGAAGGCTGTCCCCTCTGGTCCAAACTGACAGAAGGGCAACTTTGCCATAAATTGCTGCGAATTTCAATAATATTTTTACTTATGGACTGTGTGCCCTGCTGTGTATCACACTTTTTAGCTTGCAGACCAGTTAAAGTACCCACTCTAACCCCAGTCCACCACTAAAGGCGACCCCGATGGACACCTGAGCTTTACAACTGGACTTTGTAGCAGCTGCAGAAGGCAGCCCGGTCCAGTGAGTCCCATTTTCTCTGACATCATGTGCCTCTGCTGGGTACGTGTGCATCAGTTACTTGGGAAGAGATGGCACCTGGATGCATTGTGTTAAGAAGACAAGCTGGTGGAGGGAGTGTGATACTCAGGTAAATGATCTGTTGGGAAACCCTGAGTTTGGGAATGCCTGTGACGTCAGTTTATTGGAGCTGTTTTGGCAGCACAAGAGGGACCTTCACTATATTAGGCAGGTGGTTTTAATCTTGTGGCTGTTTGGTGTGGAAGCTTCTCTAGGCCTTCTCTCCTATGGCTTTCACTTAGCCCTTGTTCTGTCTTCAGTCGTTTCCTCAGTAAATGAACTGCAAGCACAGCTGGATTTAAATCAGTTGACCTTATTTGACCGGTCAAAAACCTCTTCCCCGTTGATGAGTCCTTCATTTGCTTTGACTGTGTACCTGGGGTCATCGTCAAGCTGCCATAATGCAGCACCCTCCGAAGGGACTGTGTGAATTTCTTCAGTAAATTCCAAGGCAGAATCTGTCAGCTCTATTCTGAGTCATCCTATTGTTGCCATGACGTCATCATTCGTCATTCGATAACGTCATCAATTGATATGAGTGTGCCTGTTCCGGAAGCATCCAACTTGGCTAAGCCGTTATCCCACCTCCCCCAGATGTCATATTTGCGATTAATATGTTACCTTTTTCTTCTTTTAAGCGGCATTTGTTAGAGTTCATTTCATAAGTTGACTTGACAATTCATGAGTGTACTTGGCAAAGTTTTCAAAGAGTTACAGTGGATTGGGATATGTATTTTGTGGAATAATCATTCATGTTTCCGTAGCAATTATTATGCTTTTGTAAATGGGCCCACGACAGTGAAAAAAAAATCCTTTTTGGTTTGTTTGACGTCATTATGCAGTATTTCCGTGGTTGGCATGCATTTTAAAGCAAATAAAGCAAAATTTGGTATTTTTGATGAAAAACTGTTTTGTTTGTGACAGTTGGAAGATGTCAGCCAGGGGTGTGTGAAATTGTTTCATCTCCAGGCCAGTCAGGGACGCCAGCTGAGCGCTTACGAATATCATTTACACCCCCACCTCCCTCCCACTGTCGATAATAGATTCTGTCATCGTTTAATTCTGCCTGTCACTTTGCACACGTCGTGTTCTCAGTGAGCGTTTGATACTGCCTTTGTTCCTCGATCTCTTTACACTGTGGCCTCATTTACACTTGTCTTTATGTGCGTCCTCCATCTCGATAATACTCAGCTTTATCCATGTTCTGTTTACACTTGGCTGCGTCAACGCTTGACAGACGCAAATTAGCATAAAATGCAAATTTTAGTTGATTGACAGGGTTCGGGGTGTTACTGGGATTGTTGATCTACTGTGAAGTTGTCGGGCGAAATGGCAGCTCTTGTGCTCTTAAGGCCAGCCCTTAAAGTCAGAATCTTGTGCCAGATGTTGGAAGGCCCATCACCAGGCAGAAGGCGAAGGGGCCCTTTGTTGGAGATCTAATATTTTGGCTGGAACATAGTGCTCACCTGTGCTTAGGGCTGGGCGATATGTCAGTATTACATTGATATTGTGATATAAGATTGGATATTATCTGGGATTTTGGATATCGTAACATGACAAAAGGAGTTGTCTTTAGTGATTTCAAAGGCTGCATTACCCTAAAGGGATGCAGTTCTCTGCTCTCATGACACTGTTCTAGGTGTTGCCCGTCCCTGCTTCATGACCAAATCCACAAAATTAATGGCCATTTATCAAAAATCACATTGTTAATACATTGTTGAGGTACCAGTATTTATCCCTACAATACCGCCACAATATTGATATTGAGGTATGCTGTCAAAAATATTTTGGCGTTTGGTGTTGTCCATATCGCAGCCCCACAGTATGTGGCTCCCTTTTCTGCTCAAGGTTTGTTTTGTAGGTGTTTTCTTGCCCTTATTGTGTGTTTATCAGTTGGTCTGTATTGTCTGTCAGTCTCTGGCGATTTCAGTTGCAGGCTAAGCCAATATTTTCTGGAATTCTGTAACTAAGGCAACTGAGTAGTTAATGAAAATCTACATCAAACCTAAATTTTGGAATAAATTTTCCCTAAAGTAAATATTTAAAGAGAAGTCATTGTTGTTTCTTGTCCTGCATTGTTGTCTGGATTTAGTTCAATTTCATTGCCTGTAAAAAAATTCAGCAGCCTGTCCATGGATAAATAATCAAAGAATATGATACCTCTGTCAGACCACACTTGGACCATTGTATGCAGTTCAGGGGACCGTATGACAACAAAGATGTAAAGACTGTGGAAGAGGTCCAAAGAGGGGCCACAAAATTAATTCCTGCCATAGTAGATAAAAGTTACGAGGAAAGATTAAGAAGCTCTCTCTCCTCAGGAGATTTGGGTGGTCTGATTGAGGCCTCTAAATAAAGTAGATTAACTGTGAAGTTCACTTTGCAGAAGTTGGATTCCTAAATAGAAGTTGGTAAAAGATATATTTCTTGAAGATATTAAGAAACGTTTTTCACATGGAGAGTGATTGCAGTGTTTAACGGCTTACCTTGCAATGCTGTTGAGGCTGAAACTCTGGGGCTTTTCAAGATCAGGCATGATGCAGTGCTAGATACTGTGTAATTCTTGGGTATCCAAAATGTTGTGTGACCCTTAGTGGTCAGAAGATGAGGACTTTTTTTGGCCAAATGGCCTGTTCTCTGTGCTTTTGCGTCTCATGATAATGACTGGCAGATTTACAGCACTTTAGTGGCAAGTTTAACATTTACTAATGTTACATTTAGTAATTAACATTTATTTTTTGCCTACTTGGTGCACTTCGTGGCCTTATTGAAGTTTTGCTACAGGTTACATCATTCCTGAGTCTGAAATGCTGAAATTGCTCTGTAAGGCTCATACTCCAAAATGAAGGGACTGGAGGTGTTGAGCTAAGGAGCGAGAGAGTGAGGCAGAGATTGAGAAAGGGAGAGGGAGAGGTACGGCTGTCTCTCCTGTGCTAGTTTCAAATTCTTTCTCTCCGGGGCTGTCAAAGGAAGCTTTGAAGAATAAGTGAAAGAGAGAGTTGTTTCTGGTGTTTGTTTTTCCAGACTTTATGCTGAATGAGTGTGTGTGTGTGTGTGTGTGTGTGTGTGTGTGTATCATAAATCAAATGGACGCTTTAACTCGGACCGGCAGCTGCTGGTAACTGGAGTGCGAAGTTTTTTTTGACTGTCGGAAGGCTGTGCGTCCTCGAGTTCTTTGTGTCTATGACGTTTGTCTGGCTCCAGCGCTCGAGTGACCAGTATTTCAGGGTCTGAACCAGGGCTATTCAACATTATCCAGAAAGGGCCGGTGTGGGTGCAGGCTTTCATTCCAGCCAAGCACTTTCACACCTGATGCTACTAATCAACCCCTAGAGTCATTGTTTAAGCTCCTGATCAGTAGTTTCAGGTGTGTAAGTGCTTGGTTGGAATGAAAGCCTGCGCCCACACGGGCCCTTTCTGGATGTTATATTAGGAATGAGGACCTACGTCATACACGTACCCGTTCAGGGGTGGCAGCGCCATTTTGAACTTACACGCTATCAGTTGCCATAGGCAATGGGAGCTGTAGATACGTGCTACCAAAGAAGTAAAAGTCAAAGAAAGATGAAAAATGAACAAGGCGGCGGCAAAAGAAATTGGTCCCTATTGGGGAAAAACTAAATAAGACACACATCTCAATTCAATATTAAATTTAATTTAATTAGGATATTAAATTTGCTGCCGTTGTCCACGGAAAACCGGGACTTGTTTGAGGCTAGCTAGGTAACGTTAGGGGTTAACAGTGTCATGCCAGGTGAACTTCAGGGCTTTAAAAGTCTACAACATGAACACATTGAAAGACATTTATAGAGCTTATCTTTATGAAAATGCAGTGAACACACTCTCATCCACCTGGGGATACTTTGGAAGGTAATATCCTTACGTTTCACAGCAGCCACCCAAGCCATCCGGCGTCTCCTCGCCACCTCGGAGACCTGATCTCCCTGCAATCGTTTCCATTTTGGATAACCAGAGTAACGCAAACCATTGTCTCTCCATGTTGCCATGACAATCGTGGGAGACACTGGGGCAATTTTTTATACAACAGTATCTTCCAGGCGTCTTTAGAAAACAACGAGGAAACGACAACAACAGCGAAGCTCTAACGCAGTACACCGGAAGCGACTGGCGCCAGTAAGTTCAAAATGGCGGAACAAGGAGCGTGTCGTCATTTCTGGGGGCGGGGTGCTGGGTCATTACATCAGCTCCTCATTCCTAATAGCTCTGGTCTAAACTGAATCTTTAAAAGAAGACCTCCATTTGGTAGATGTTTCTAAATTATTCAAATGTGATAATCTCCTGATTTCCTGTGGACGCAGCCTGAGTCGTCCAATCAGCTTGTTAGTGCAGCAATGTAACTTCCCCTGATTCGCTGTCCAATAACAGTCACTTAAAATGGCACATGGGGGAGACAATTGGGCTGTGAAGAAGGGCCCAATGAGTGCATATTTACTTGCAAAAGAAATTATAAACTTTTTTAAAGGTCCCCTATTGTGTCACCAGGTGCCCAGCCAATTAGTTGTTACAAGCCATTTCAAAATATTTCCCCTCTTGACATCACACGGGGACGTAAGCAACCAGAGACAAGAAGAACTGATCACCTTCAGCCAATCAGTCAATCAGATTTTGTTATTCTGGGTGGTCACTCCCCCTTGTGTTGTCAGGAAGGGGAGACTTTGAACTGGCTCAAAATGGATAATTAGCTGTACACCTGGTGACATAATAGGGGACCTTTAACATTAAAGTTATCATTAACTTGAATGGAGATCGGGGTGTTTTTGATCAAAACTGGGGCCAGCCAGAGAGGCGCTAGTGAGCAATTATTCTCACAGAGGCTATGAAATTTGCCTCTGAGAAGTTGTTTCATTGTGTCTGCGTAGTTTAAACCCCATTTCACTGGTGTGCCTTTGTGATATTGGCATTGTTAAAATAAAAATGCAGAATGTTTACATTGTGTAATGCCACAATGGATTACATTGTTGCCTCACAGCAAGAAGAATGTGGGTTTGAATCTGGCCTGGGGCGTTTCTGCGTTAGTTTTGCATGTTCTCCTTGAGTGGGTTCCCTTCGGATTCGTCAGTTTCCTGTCCAATGACATGCATGTTGGACTAAATAAAGACTGAATTGGCCTCAGGTATTAATGGTGTGCGAATGAATTGTGGGTGTGAGCTTTGAGGGGGATTGACAGACTATCTAGCGTTTGTTCCTACCTTTTGCATACTGTATACTGATATAGGGTCCAGCCCTGCCTCGACCAATCACAGGAATTAGCAGGTTAGACAATAGACATTGGTAATGTCAGGTGAACTGATAACATTACACATGGTGCATTCCTTGCAGCACGACATGTATGTAACCATGCGTAACCATAGTGTGTATCTCTCTCGCTGGTTTTAGAGCTTGGTATTCATGCTTTGTCTCAGTGTTTTCTGTAAGGGGGAGATATGGCCGTATGGGGAGATGGTCTTAGCCGAGAGGGAATAAACGTCTCTCAAACGTATCGTCTTACTGCCAGCGCTAAGCAGCTTAGCGGGAAACTCCCAAAATCCACTAATCTGCTGCAGCGCTGGATAAAATAATAGTTATATGTGTGCATACACGTACATGCACGCACGCACGCACGCACGCACGCACACACACACACACACGCATGCTTTCCCACATGCATACTTATGCCATGCCTATCATTTTGTCTATTGTGCATGCCCAAGTATTCGCCCTCTCACTCGCTCTCTCACATGCTCACAAACACACACTTACCCCCATATTCAGGGCCTAATGTGTGAACATGGAGGGAGAGGAACATTAAGAAACTGGGAGAGAAATGGTGGTGAAGCCATTTTGGGGGTTCGGATTCAAAGGCAGAGCTCTTCATCTCTCCAGATGCAAGTCAGGATGCCAGGTCCCCCTGAGAGCTCAAACCAGGTTCCAGGGGTAACAAACCCTGGTGCTGGAGGGTTACAGTGTAAAGACACACCGATACTGATACTGATACCGATATCTGATATATGTCCGATACTGATATTGGATATTAGTCTGATACTGATATCAAATTGCTGGATCAGATATTGGTGACAATTGAATGCTGTCATTTTAATAAATAACAATTAATTATGTTTATTTGTTACATTGCGTTTTACAAAGTTAGGGAAGCCATGTGTCAGTCAAGCCTGATGTTGCTTTACGCATTGATGGATAATCGCAATCTTTTCCAGTGAGGCACACAGCTTATTAAACGCTGGTATCCGATTGGTACTCGGTATTGTCCGATATACCCAAAGATCGGTATCGAGAGAGAAGTTGGACTGTTGCATCTGTACCACGCCTCTGCTTTTTTCATACTTTTGACCCAATTAATCAGGTGAGGTGAGTTAAGAGTGTAATTATCTGCTTTAATTAATTCATGAAATGAATTGGCTACCCGTGATCTAGGCTACCCTGCCACCCCCAATATCTAATATTTACACTGCAAAAACAAAGCAATCGTTTTTATCTTGTATTTAGACTTAAACACTCATTTCTATTTCCCTTTTTTAGTAAAAAAAAAGTTCTGCCACTGTTTTGAAATAGTGTTGACTCATTTCTAGATTTGTCCATGGTGCAAAGTCTGCATCTACAGTATGTGCCAGACTGCAGTTGCATTAAGGTCTCTGTGCTCACAGACTGCTGCTGTGTTGTGACTCTTTCCACAATGAGATTTTTGATAATGAGTCATTAGTAATGTGGATATGATGACCAAGCAGGTACAGGCAACAGCTAGAATAGTGTAAGTGTAGGAAACTGCATCCCTTTACTGCAGCCTTTAAAACCAGAAAACACAGCGATAATGCCATATCACGATATTACGATGTCCAATATCTATGTCGATATTTTGTACAATATCAGAAAATCATGACAATATCGATGTATTGCCCAGCCCTAATAACAGCTGTTGATTGGGGGGGGGGAAGCTGTGGGTACTGGAATCTATCGCGGCATCAAATGGGTGAGACGCAGAAACACGATTGGTTCCCCATCTCGGGGCTCTCACCCACTAACACCTATGGGTAATTTCGAAGTTGTAATTGGTCAAAATGTCTGACATGCAGACTCCACGCAGAGGGGCCCCAATTTGGAGTCAAACTGCCCCCCCCACTGCGTCTGCACCCTGAAGCTCATTGTGTCAACATTTAAAAGCGAAACGTGTTTAAATGCCCCGTGACTGCTGCCGACGATGCCCATGTCAACCACGCAAGACATGCATTGGTTAATTGCACATCCAAAATTATGTTGTTTGAAGGAAAGACCAAGTGCAAAAATACATGAAAACGAAGTCTTTTGCCCTAAAATGGAGTTCGCTCAGTACTGTCTATCATGTTACAGGTTAACATTCTATGGCTTTATACAAGGCTTTATTTGTGTGTGTGTGTGTGTGTGTGTGTGTGTGTGTGTGTGTATGTATTGGTGTATACCCTGTGTGTGTGTGTGTGTGTGTGTGTGTGTGTGTGTGTGTATTTGTATTGATGTATAACCCTGTGTGTGTGTCTCTCTCTGCAGTACATTCCTGTATTTGAAGTTCCTGCTGGTGTGGGTTCTGGTGCTGTTAGCGGACTTCGTGCTGGAGTTCAGATTTGAGTACCTGTGGCCTCTTTGGCTATTCATCCGGAGTGTGTACGACTCCTTCAGGTACCAGGGCCTGGTGAGTGTGTGCCCACAAACGCGCTGTTCGCTTCGCCTTCCGCCTTGCGCAGCTGCCGTTTTCGGAGGGGAAAGTCCCCAGCAGTGCCTCCAGTGGTCAGTTTGGGAACTGCAGCCTGCCTCAGTCAAAATGCAGCATATTCTTGCCATCACAGCCTCTTGAGGAATGGACCTTTCCGACCTGCTCCGCCCCCCTTAGTTACTGTTGCTGTGGGTCTCATGTAACACCGCTAAGTTCCGTATTGAGAGCAGTGCAGCAGAAGTTTGAGCATCACTCTCTCACGTGTATTCCGAAAATATTGAGGTTTGTTTCTGACCGAATGCGTCCAACTTGTCCGGCAAAGTTTTCCAGAGAGACCTTAACTATTTCATGCAAGGATATATCCATGGAATCAAATTTTTTAACGGAACGGGTGGAGATACAAGAGTCGCAGCGAAATGCTGCCAATCGATGCAGAAAAGCCGAACTGCACATTGAGATCAAACAGAACAAAATAGTGGAATCCTACTGCGTGTGTAAAGCAGGGTAAGTAGTTTTCATACGTTTATTGCCATCACTGAGCTAAAAATAACCCTGGATCCAGTATGCTGTCTAACGTCAGTTGGCCACAAGTCAGACATTACGCTAGCTTGACTTCGTAAAAAAAAAATATTATGCAATGCAGCAAACCCTTAAACTAGCTACATTAGACATAATCGAGTTATTAATCTAACGTTTGTTATATTGGCGTTTTCCTCCAAACCAATTTCGATGACAAGCTAACTTTACTCATTTCAGCCAAGTGACTCACATTCTGTATCCAATTGTAGCTAGTTTGCTGGCTAGCTACCTTGCCAACTAAAGTTTCTAAGCAGATTACATCATGCCATTACAAAATCCTTCACCATCTGGCTAAACGTTTTCTATTATCTTGTGTTGCGAATGCCTGTGCTGGGTGGTATGAAGAAATCTTGTTCTTGGCAGAATAGCTACCGGTTTGTAGTAAGGGTGGAACGGTTGACAAAATTCATTGTTCGGTTTGTATCGCGGTTTTGGTGTCACGGTTTCCGGTTTGGTCCGGTATGTTTTTTTGTACAGCAGGAGGGGAGGCATTGTCAATTTCAACATGCTTTTCATTTATTTGGCAAAAAAAGTTCACAACAAACAAAATTCTGGCTAAGAACAAAAGGAACATAAACACTTGACAAATGACACACATTGTCAAAAAAAGAATAGTTTTAAAGTGTCACTTGAACAAAAATCCAGCGTTACTGCCACCTATTGGACATGTTGTGCATGTTCGGCACAAAAAGACTGAACTGAATTTGCGAATATTGCCTACTTGTGAGTATTGCCTACAAAACGTTCACTGGACGCTCATCCGAGCCAACTGTTAAGTTTCACTTTTATTTTTGCGGATGCCTTGAACCGAACAATACATACATGCCCCGAACCGTGACTGGTGAACCGAACGGTTCAGATTCTTTACTAGCGCATTTCCAGTGACATAGAACGGGCACGGAGCTGGTTCCTGAACCTAATTTTTAACCGTTCCGCGCATTTCGACCGAAAATAAATATGTTCGGAACCCGAGAGGTTGGTGCCCAGCCGGAACCAAAAAATAGCAGCCAGGTTCTTTCAGCGAATCGTGACGACGTTAACCACAGCATTGGTTTGTTGACATGGTTCAGTGGAAAGCATTCCGTATCCAACCTTCACTTTTTCGGTTTTTTATTTGCCAGTACGATATTAAAAGGTAGCACCAATATTTTTTTATTAGTGAGAAGGTGGTTAGAATTTTACATTAATATTTAATATTGCTTATGCACATGCTGCGCCTGCCCTAGCAACCCAGTGTGTAATCAGTAACATGGCTGTCGCCATTATATGATATTACCACATATAGCAGCACCAGAAATTAAACCATTACTTTCTCCTCACTGGATGTACTCTTGACGTATTTACACACCTGATTGTTTCTCTGGGTACCCAAACATCAAGGTAATTCGAAAAAGTACTGATAACAAGTTTTTCAAACATTTTGCAGTTGCGTGAAAGTTTCACCGTAAGCTAGCCTTAAGACGGTTATTTGTTATTTCTACTTTACGTTTAAGCTAAGTTACACCTGAAAACATTTCACATACCAATCGTCTTGCACGTAACAGTCGCCTAAGTCTGGGCCATGTTTCTTGTCTGGATAAACATGAAAACCTGTAGTAACCGGTAGTAACAGCACAAACACTCATCAATAATCCGAGCACTCTGCCTTCCTGTGTTGCTTGATATAGACTGACAGTTCACATTTGTGTGTAGTGCCATGTCACGCACACTGTTGACATGTCCTTGTTTACAGCGGTTCCACTAAAAATTTGTGGAAACATGGGCTGGTTCTCTGTGGGTTCGCTACAAAGAGCCGAGGTTCGGAGCATCTTGAACCGAACTGGTTCCCAGCCAGAACCATTGTCAGTCGAAATGCACTATACTTGAACCGTTCCATCCCTAGTTTGTAGCTAATCTAGTATTGCGTGCAGAAGTCCGTTGGGGGAAAACAAATCTATGTTAACATATGCATCAATGATGCCTTTGGTGTAATTCTGTCTTCTCAGCAAAACGTATGCATTGATTGTTGGTAGCTAATTAACTAGTGTGCGCGAAATGGCAAAAAATTTTATTTGCTTACCTTCAAGCAAACACGCCTTGATCCATCGCAAACACTTTTCCAGCTGCATTTTTGGCCTCGGAAAAAGGATTAATTGAGCTCCCTGTTGCCGGGCAGGGTATCATTCGTCAGTATTACACGTACCCCAAGCGCATCTAAGAACCATTTTTAAACACAGCTCATTACTGCACTGAATGTGGGACAATATGGTGGTGCTGTTGGGGAAGGCAGGACCTTAGTAAGATAAGGCAATCTGATCGGTAGTTATTCTAACCTTGACTGACAGGTCGGAAAGGTCCATTTCTAGGGGAGGCTGACTGCAGTTCCCAAACTTACCACTGGAGGCACTGATATGCATTAAGGCAGATCAGTCATGTTTGAATTGGCATTCATTTGATTAAAGCTGGATTTATGATTCTGCGTCGACTCCACGCAAAGGGCACGCCGTCGCCTCGACGCCGTCGTGGACCTTTCAAAGTTCTGTGTTGAGGTCGTTTGCGTCGTGCTGTGCCGCGAAGCAATTCACCGACAAACCGCTAGGTGGCGTCAGGTTTCCGAAGGACCTGCCGTGAAATCACGTGAGGCTCAAGTAGAGTGGACCAATCAGTGCCCTTGCGGTCTGCGTTGCTTTGACGTGCAGTTAGAAAATTTTCGAGGTGCACGGCAGGCGACACAGAGGCTCTGCGGTGGGGTTCATGTCGCCACAGAGGCTCTGCGTAGCGACGGCGTCAGTTCGACGCAGAACCATAAATCCAGCTTAAGCCTGTGGAATGCGTTCGATGAGAGTTTTTGTGGCAGTGAAATTTTCTCTTAACATCGCGTTTGTAAAATCTCGGGATGGTGAACGTATTTTGGTGGTGATACACGGGAGCAAAAGTGCTTTATAGGTATTACTCAGTAATTTGGAGACTGGTCCAGACCCATCCATACTTGCCTACTTTTGTATAGTATGAACGTGCATACTTGGGTCTAAAGGAGAGCACTCATTCGGATATTGCTCATTGGCCGTTGCTGGCGCTAAATTTGTCTGGGTCCCCGCCCCCCCCTCCTCCCTCGAGGCTGGCTCAGCTTCCTGCGCACATTTGGTTCCCATCTGTTTTTTATTTTTCTTTGTTTTTTTCTGTTTTTTCTCATGCTGCTCTCCAGTCAACAAGATAAACACATTCAGCACTTAGTCACCTGACCGTGTAATAATGAGGTGACGTGCCCTGTGTGGGCACCAGGGGAAAAAAGAACAAAACAACAGCAGCTGACCATGTGCATTCAATTATTTTATCATCCTCACACTGCAGGATGTGGACAGATACTTGCCTTTTACCAACATTGCAACTGTTAAGAAAACTGTTCAGGTTCATGATATGTTTAGATTTTCCTGTGGATGTGCAAAAGTGTCGTTTTGTGAAGGACTGCATTTAAGATCGCATTAACAGGCCTACCAAAGAAAACGGCCCGGCTGCAACAGAAGTTAATCAGATGTCTACCTTCTTCTAATGACCAGCAACACAAAATCGAATACATGCCGCATTCCAGCAAAACTTCGCACCACAACGCTTTGAAGTCGAAACATTTTCAGCAGAACTAAACTCAAAAAAATCGCACCGCGTGTAACAAACCCAGAGATGAACCAAATGAGTTTTCAATTGTTTGTTGCTGGTTCTTCGAATCTGACAAACTTGTGTTACAGCTTGGCCGTTTTCTTCGACAGGCCTGATTAAGGGGTGTCCATGTGGCGCATCGTGTAGAGCATTATCCACGTACTCCTTACAATGTTAATTTTTTGAATTTCAACCTTTGTTTTTTGATTACTTTTTCTTGCCTCCATACTATCCTAAGCCATAAAAGTGTTTTGTTTGGTCAGCTGATTTTAAAACTGTCTTCTTTTCCCCCTGCAGGCCTTTTCAGTATTTTTTGTTTGTGTGGCGTTTACATCAGACATCATCTGCCTCCTTTTCATCCCTGTCCAATGGCTGTTCTTCGCTGCCAGCACCTATGTGTGGGTGCAGTACGTCTGGCACACAGGTGAGTGACCCACTTCCCGGCTCAGAGTGCGGTTTATTGTGTGAATAACCACAGCATCGACCTGCCCCCCCCGACCACAGAAACATCTTGTTTTTTGTGTTTACAGGAAGCCTGATTATTATCATGTTTTGCTGGGTGAGCAAACGGCTGTATCGAGCCTGTAGCCTACTGCAGGGGTGTTCAACCTCGCCCATGTTTCTCTGACCCGTCTGTGCATGTGTACTCTAAGAGCAGTTTTTACTTTTTGTTTTTGGACACGGATTGGTTTGCTAGTTTTTGTCACTATCACCATTGTATTACCAGAATTGGTTGTTAATTTTTCTTAAATTATTCTGAAAAAATAAACCCTGTGAAGCCACATTTTGTCTGAAATGGCTGTGCACGTCACAGAGAATAAACATTTTCATACACTTAACAAAAATATAAACGCCCCATTTGACACTTTTAAACTTTAGTTAGCATTAAGGGTTTTATAATATATTAAGTCATACACAATTCATTTTATTGTTCAATATGCAACAGATTACTGTTCATTAAAGCAAGATAGTGGCATATGGCAATCAGGGATACTCGTAGACACGGTTGGGATCACGATGAGGACGACGAGCGTGTAGGTTCGCTTCTCTCAGGCGGTTCCGGACAGTTTGAGGTGTGAGGTGTGCAGACCAACTGTTTCATCTGCTGTGCGTGTTGCTGGTCTGAGGCGATCACGCAAGTGGAGAAGCAATATTTGACGATCTTGTGCTCATGTGGTCACACGTGGACGACGAGGGTGAGGTCGATTTGCTGTACTGCCAGTCTGTCTAAAACAAACTCTTAAACACCCAATTGTCCGATAGTGAACATTCAGCTGTGCAGCAACCGCTCTGGTGGACATTCCTGCATCCAGCATTCCTATGGCGCGTTCCCGCATGATTTGGGACATTTGTGGCATGGTGACTTTTGATGAAACTTGACATTTTGGGGATGGCCTTTTATTGTCCCCAGTTTTAGGGAGTGTCTGAGTTCTGTTCATGCTGTTTGAGCAGCGTCTGCACATGCCACACCTGTGCTGTGGGTGGAATCAATGCATCACTGAGCAAGTGCTCACTGGCAGAGATGATCGCAAATGTTGTATACAAATCAAGCCAAATAACCATTTTGCACAATTAAGACATTATCAGCTCATTTAGGGTAACACATTTCATGTTACATAAATGATTTACATGGGGCGTTTATATTTTGTTAAGTGTATTTATGTTATAACTTACAATGACTTGGGAATGACTGTATATTGCTCAAAAAGCAGGATAAAAAGTAAGTGATGAAAATGAAGAATCGGTATATTTCTATTTGGTGAAATTGTGGACACATGTCTATGTATGATTGGTTATTAAATAAGAAATAATGCAAAGATAAAACCTGTTATGGAAGAACATGAACAACTGTGTTCAAAAACCTGCTCAGAAGATTACGAATTCACCACAGTCTTTAGTTAGATCAGTAATGGTGTCTGATGCAGGTCCTTGGTACGTATTAAAATAAGCTCAGTCTGAACCTTGGGCTTTTATTTTGTGTAGAATTCGGAGATCTTGCTGCCATAACATGGCCTAAAAGGCGGCACGGTGGTGTAGTGGTTACTGCTGCCTCACAGCAAGAAGGTCGTGGATTCAAATCCGGCCTGGGGCCTTTCTGTGCGGAGTTTGCATGTTCTCCCTGTGTTCGCGTGGGTTTCCTCCGGGTACTCTGGTTTCCCCCACCCACAAAAACATGCATTATAGGTACATTCCGCCCAGTACCCCTGACCAAGGCTCTGGCTTTAGAGCTGGAGTTGGTCCCCGGGCGCTGCTCTGTGGCTGCCCACTGCTCCTAACAGTAGGATGGGGCAAATTCAGAGGACAAATTACCCCACAGGGTTCAATAAAGTGTATCTATCCATCTAATAGGGCGAATACTCCCTTTGAAGGTGTAAAGCAATTAATTAAGAGAAGTTGGCAATCGATAAAATTCCGGTAATGCAATTATGGTTGGAAGAAAAACAAGCGTGCACAGCAGGCCCCCAGAACTGAGTTAGAGAACGGTTATTAGAGACTCGAGGGATCTCCAAACACATCTCCAAATGTACTGAGTGAATACAGCAAATGCACATTAATGAGTGTTTCTGTGAAATGTGCTAGAGTTTGCCTGAGGGGGCAATTTTCATCCAAAGCCCTTGGGGGGAGCCTCAGGATTTATTGTAGCACTAGTGGTTGACTGTAGCCATGTTTAAATGTATTGACAAGCTTAGAACATGTCTTTGCTCCAAAACAACGCACCAGAGGTCAAAAGACCACCCCCTGCACACACGCACTTGCACACGTATGTGCTTGCACACACACACATGTGCACGGTCACAAACGTGCACATAGACCCTCAAGGCAGCGAGAATTTTGTTAGCAGGAGCACGCTGCATTCCTCTCAGTGTTGAGCAGTGTGGACGGGTTAGTCTCCACAGATATCCTGCTGTTTCCTCAGGACTGGTCCGAACAGCGCCGTGCGTTGCTTTGGAGGACTGTCGATAGCGGCCTGGCTCTGGAAGTGGCACAAATAGATTTTCTTTTTCTCGATGAATCTATTAATTGTAGCCCCCGGACAAAGTCAGGCGGCTACTACGGATTCACGTACAGTGTCGTCTCCACCGCCGCATTCGCGTCCGTAGACACTTCCTTGTGGACGCTCTGCAGGCTGTAATTTTTCACCGATTGCTTTCATATTTGGTATGGACATGTGTTATACTTCACTTTTGACACCCATCGATTTTGGTTGCCATTGCAATAGTATTGGCCAAATAATATGCAAATTGGTGGCAAAACATACAGATTTCCTTGTGGACGCCATACAGGCTGCAATTCTTGACCGATTACTTTCATATTTGGTTTGGACATGTGTTGCACTTCATTAATGACACCTATCAATTTTGGCTGCCATGGCGACAGTACTTGCCCAATAATGCGCATATTTGTGCTGAACGTACACACTTCCTTTTGTGGACATGTACAGGCTGCAATTCTTGACCGATTGCTTTCATATTTGATATGGACGTGTTTTATACTTCACTTATGACACCTATCGATTTTGGTTGCCATGGTGACAGTCCTGGCTGAATAATGCGCAAAAAAGGGGAGAAGCGGGCTTTCGGGGGCTGTACCCATGCGGTCGCGTCCGACTGGACTGTCTAGTTTTTTCCTTCTATAAACATGCATCATTGCACAGCACCTCCTCAGTGATTCCCTCTAGCAGATGTAAGGTCGTACCAACCATGGCTAGGGTATGTATGTAGTTTAGAGATTCTGTCGTTTTGGTTTAACACAGGGGAGGGGAGCCTTTTCCAGAAAGGGCCGGTGTGGGTGCAGGCTTTCATTCCAACTAGGTAATTACGCACCTGATTCTACTAATCAAGGTCCTTAGCAAAGATCCCAGAGGTTGATTAGTAGTATCAGGTGTGTAGCCGCTTGGTTGAAATGAAAGCCTGCACTCACACCGGCCCTTTCTGGATAAGGTTCCCCACCCCTGGTTTAACTGAATGTAAAACGTGTGCTCTGTGCATGGAGTCAAAGATCTGTGTGTGTGCGTGTGCTTGCGTGCGCGCGCGTGCATGTGGTGTATGGTGTGTGTGTGGTGTGTGCATGACCCTGTGAATGAGTCAGTGTGAGGGCAGTATTAGGTAATGCCCTCCGAGAGAGCTCCTCTGAAAGGGCTTTTCTCAGAAACACCGCGGCGTTGGGGTGAGTGTCAGGTGACCGACAGATTTAGCAGCACCTCAGGAGTGAAGTCGGTGTCTGAATCTGTCGGGGGGGGGAGGTTTCCATGGTAATCACCTTAACACCCCCCACTGATATGAGTGACCAAATCAGCCCCTCTTAACCCCCCTCCCTCCGCACTGGGTGCTCAGACGTGTGTGTGCGTGCGTGCGTGTGTGTGTGCGTGTGTGTGTGTACTTTTAACTAATCTATCCCGAATTATTACATGTTCCTGTTTTATTTTATAGATTATTTTGCAATTATTTCTTTCTTTTGGTGCCACACGGAAATTTAAAACCAGTTTTGATTGAATCGCGGCCTCTGCCATCTTAGAAATTGTTTACTAGACTATTCCCAAGAACTTGAAGTCAGAGAAAGTGAGTCTGGTCATGTCTCGAACTGTTCTCACATTATAATGTCTGAGCTGTGCATTTATACAGATTTGTTATAAGACACATTATCAGGTGTTAAAGACATGACAAAGGGGCACTAGAGCGTGGTGCACATTTTGAATGGGACTGTCACTTGATCGCTTCTTTGCACTCTGCCTTTAGTGCGTCTATCTGGGATGCCCCCTGGTGGTCTTGGTTTGTAATGGCACTCCTCTCTCCCCGTTACAGAGAGAGGCGTTTGCCTGCCCACTGTATCGCTATGGATACTCTTCGTTTATATAGAAGCAGCCATAAGATTCAAAGATCTGAAAAACTTCCACGTGGACTTGTGTCGACCGTTTGCGGCGCACTGGTGAGTTTGGTTTTGTCTGGCCCGGTATTTATTGACCGCTCTATAATGTTTCTTGTAAAATGTAATATATAGTGCTTGCAATTATTGTTTTTAAGTACTTGCCTCGGCGGTGTGTGTAGGTTGGAGTGAAACTGTCTTAACTGAATAGTTTGCTTTTTAACTTGGTGCTCTTCAGATGCAGTCAGGCAGTCAATTGCTGTGGTGTGTAGCAAAATGAACATTCTACAGCACAGCGGTTTTACACACACACACACACACACACACACACACGCACAGACACACACACACACTCAATCAGGCCTACTGATTAGACCCATCCCACTCAGGTAGCGAGGGCTGTGGCTCCCTACTTGCAGTTCTGCTGCTCTGAACTAACAGCCCACTCTTTCTCTTTTCATTCTGTCCCTCTTCTGTCATCCTTTCTTTCTCTCTACCTTCACTTTTACCCCTCTCCCATCCTTTCTTCTCTCTCTTGCTTTTTCATACTTATTTGTTTTTTTATCCCCTCCTCTCTTTCTCCCTCTCTCTCTCCCCCTTCTCTCTCTCTCTCTCCCCTTCTCCCCCCCCTCTCTCTCTCTCTCTCCCCCCCCCCTCTCTCTCAGTATTGGGTACCCCGTGGTGACTCTGGGCTTTGGCTTTAAGAGCTATGTGAGCTATAAGATGCGCCTGCGGAAACAGAAGGAGGTGCAGAAGGAGAATCACTTCTACATTCAGCTCCTGCAGCAGGCCCTCCCCCCCGAGCAGCAGATGCTGCAGAGACAGACGGGGAGGAAGGCCGAGGAACATACCCTATCCTAACCCCCCCGACATACCCTATCCTAACCCCCCGACATACCCTATCCTAACCCCCCCCCCCCCCATCATACCCTGTCCTAACCCCCCCCAGCATACCCTATCCTAACCCCCCCACCCCCCAACATACCCTATCCTAACCCCCCACCCTCAACATACCCTATCCTAACCCCCCACCCTCAACATACCCTATCCTAACCCCCCCCACCCTCAACATACCCTATCCTAACCCCCCACCCCAACATACCCTATCCTAACCCCCCCCACCCCAACATACCCTATCCTAACCCCCCACCCCAACATACCCTATCCTAACCCCCCCACCCTCAACATACCCTATCCTAACAACCCCCCCCCAACATACCCTATCCTAACCCCCCCCACCCCCAACATACCCTATCCTAACCATCCCCCCCCCCCCAACATACCCTATCCTAACCCCCCCACCCTCAACATACCCTATCCTAACCCCCCCCCCCCCAACAACCCCCCCCCCAACAACATACCCTATCCTAACCCCCCCCACCCTCAACAACCCATCCTACCCAACATACCCCTATCCTAAACCCCCCACCCTCAACATACCCTATCCTAACAACCCCCCCCAACCCTATCCAACCCCCCCTCAACATACCCTACCCTATCCTACAACCCTAACACCCCCCCCTTACCCGATCCTAAACATACCCTATCCTAACACCCCCAATCCTGCTCCTGTCTGGACTTCTTCAGCTTTACCATAACTTCAACATTTCCTGCTGGTGTATAACCATAACTGTCACGTTTATAGCCTGTTTATTACCATAATAATCACACTTAGTGCCTATTTATTACCATAACTGTCAGTTTTGTAGTTTAATGTAACTCTTCCAGCTGTTGTATTACTGTAACTGGAACTTTTCTAGTAGATTTATTACTATAACTGTAACTTTTACAGCTAGTGTGTTACTGCAACTTCCTCTTTTACACACTATTTATTATTGTTACTGTGACTTTTACAGCTATTTCATTAGCATAACTAGATCTTTTAAAGCTAGTGCATTAGCATAAATGAAAACTTAATAGCCTGTTTATCACTATAAGTGTGATTTATACGGCTATAGCATAACAGTAACTGGAACTTTTACAGCTGATATATGGCTTTAACTGGAGCATTTGTAGCAAGTGTATTACCATTACTGTAACTTCTACAGCTTGTTTATTACCAAATATGGAAATCTTGCAGCTTGCGTATTATCATAAGTGTTACTTAGGTAGCTTGTTTATTCCCAAAACTTTCATAGTTACCATTTTACCATTGCTGTTACTTTTATAGCTAGATTACAATAACTATCAATTTTATAGCTAGTTTATTACCATAACTGTAACTTTTACAGATAGTTTGTCCTCATAATTTGTACTTTTGTAGCAAGAGTATTGCCATAGTTGTGTGTTTTCATAGCTGTTTTGATACAATAGCAAAGATTCATAGCTAAATTAATATAACTGTAATGTATCCAGGTAATGTATTCTACATTTTAACCTTTTATAGCTTGTTTTTCTTCCTTAGCTAAGTTTTACAGCTGGTTTATTACTATAATTTCAATAATTATTTTTTTAACGTCTCTCTACCCTGGTTATCATTCCTTCACTTTCCATGGACCTGATCAGTGGTGCTTGAAGACAAATCGTGTTTGACTGGGGCCATTGTTGAGTGCTTTAAATTGAATTTATTAAGAGGAATTAAAAAAAAAAAAAAGTTTGATCCTAACACGGTGCAGTACCAGTGGTGACCACTGGGGGAATGCGGATCCCTGCTATGCCTCTAACCTGCTGAGGTATGGTGGCTGACAATCAGTCAAAGCAGTGGGTGAAAAAGTCTTGCTCCCGTCGAAAGCGCTTTGTTAGTGTGGTTAGACAGGCGCAAGTACTGCAATCACTACTGACTGACTTTTAAAAGGGTTTGTCAAGGCTTATTTCATGAAATTATGCCTGAATAATGCCAGCGATGTACTGTGTGGTTCATCATGTTCGCTCTAAATGAGTCTCCTCTCTCTTTCTGTCCCTCCCCCCACCCCACCCCACCCTTCCACAGCCTCTAAAGGCCTGTCGGAGTCAGAGCCTGCTCTGGTGTCTCAAAATGGCGCCCCTGGTGGCAAGAAGCTGTCACTGCCGGAGCTGGAGTACCGGGAGAAGGGACGGGAGGGGGGGCGGAGACCCCAGGGGCCGGGCCCCGGGGCGGGGGGGTCGGTCCTGCCCTGTGGGGGGGAACCCAGGCTGCAGGAGCTGGAGAGCATGGAAAACCACGTCAACCACAGCAGCAGCAGCAAAAGACTCAATAACGAGCTTGAAGCCTGCTCAGATAACCTGCTGCTGAAAGAGGATGCGGCGGCCATTTTTTGCCCCGCCTCAAACTCCGCCTCTGCAAAAAATTACAAGAACTCCAGCACTGGAGGTGGGGTCGGGGGTAACTCCTCCCCCCGAAGTCATAGCACTTCCAATGGCAGCGTGCCCTCCGCTGGCCCCGTCTCCTCCTCCTCCAATAAGAGTGAGAAGAAGCAGAGGTGTCCATCTGGCAGGAGCATGGGGGGGAGTGTCTCACACAGGGACCCCACGGATAACTGCATCCCCAACAACCAGCTCGGCAAACCGGACGCACTCGTACGGTACGATACAAACATTTATAAACACTTCACAATTTATTTAGTAGTAACAACATGTACCAAATGTGTTAGCACTGAGAACCTTTGAGTTCACAATGCATAAGAACACCAGTGATTATATACTTGTTGAGAAGCTATGATGCCATAATGCCTTTGATATTGAGAATATAGTTATTTTCTGTGCAATTTTTAGGCTACACCCACACGAATGCGACTGTTTTAAAATGGGTAACTTTGTTTCCGTCTCTGCTTGGCGTCCACACTCTTTCGAACCCCTAAAATGAAGACTTTTGAAAATGCCGTTGATCCCTTTATAGTTCGGAAATTCTGTGAATACAGAGAATGTTTTTTTTGTTTTGAATGCCATTTTGAAATGAAAAGGTATTGGTGTGAATGTGGGTGTGTGTTTTGCTGCATCAAATGTCCAGCTGGGATCTAAGAGGCTTGCGTTATGACTCATTTACTTCTCTCAAGACAACTTTTTTTTGTTTGAGATTTTAATATAATTTAATAATATAATAATAATATTATTTAATAATATAACATCCATACAAAGAGCAACAAACTTAACAGGCCGTATACGACAGACGAAACCTTTACCTACAACCCCCCCCACCCCACAGGACTACACTCCCACAGTAGCGCCTTCATGTTTTCACCAGCGGTTCCAAACGCCACGCCCCCTCTCGTCAGGGGACCGCGGTCAGGTCCGGTCCGATTGAAGGCTGCTGTGTGATGGAGTAGGCTCGCGCCTCGCCCCGTAAAGCGCAGTCGCCCGGGGGAGCGTTGGCGGGTGTGGAGCGGGTGTAGGGTGCTCCCTGAGAGAGTGTGCGACTGAGCGCTCGAACAGCGCTAAAGATCTCCTGGGAGCTGCAGTTACACGAGCCTCTCTCCCAGGCCGACGCACTCACTGTACACTGCATGTTTACGCCTTCTGTCTTATTCACGCCTGTGTATCCATACATTACATCACCGTGGCTTGTCTAATTCAGCCTGGAAAATTCCCTCTCCTTGCACTTCAATCCCACACTCGATTACAGAATTTTAAAAGTACATTCACTATTTTTTATTGACCGTATATGTATTCTGATTATTAGTTGGCTATTAGTTTTATCTTGAGCTGATGTTAAAAGACTGCGGAATTGCATCTGCGACGATCGCTGACCGCAGTCTTCAACTGTGATCTCCAATGTGGGTGATTCTTTGCTTCTGCGCTGGCCAATCAGCATTCTCTCTGAACTAGACGGCACCATTTCTTCCCTCTAGCCAATCAGACGGTGTTGTCGCAGCGTTCACTTACATGAGAAGTCCCCCAGTTTCAGCTACCTGTTACAGAACCGTTATTTGTATGATATTATGGTGACTTACAGTTGATTGGATGGAGCAAAGGTCTATGCAGCACTATAGCAATATGATCCTGTATAAAATGATCCTGTAATGGCTGCTCTAAAGCAATGCATTGCTGCACACCTCTGGGGTGAAGTATGTTTGTTTGTTTACTCATTTATTTTTATATTTAGACATGCTACGGCCTCTATTTTAGATCTTACTGGTTTTCCATGGAGTGTGTGTTGCTGACAGAGAATATAACTCACTTAACCTAATAATAATAATAATAATAATGGCTCTGTGAATATATTTCCACGTTGACAGAAAGAACTATTCTCAGTATGTCTGGAGATAACGTCTTGGTTGGCCAACAAACAACACTAGACAAAACTATAAAAATGACTCAATAGCATCTCTGTTTTCATTAATCGCTCACCACCCAAAGGGTAGGTCAGGGGACTGTTAATCTTGGCCGTATCCATCTGTCTGGTTTTATGACTCTGAAACTATATGCAGCCATGTAGAGGTCATTCCATACAAAGTCAACCAGAGATCCCCGGGTCACCTTCTCAGATCTGGCTCAAATTTATCTTGGGAGTACTTCTATATTCATAATGAACACATGCAAAATTTTAGGGTCCTACTCCAAGGGGTTTCATCCCCTTTGTTCTGCAACTAGAAGTTTTAAATAGACAGTGCCTACTGATAAGCTCAAGTTCCATTATCTGACATGATGTTGCATTCCCTCCCTAGGATCTCCCTGGTATTGCATCATCTTTGCTATATTTGCCTGACTCCTTGCCAGTGTCTCTCACTGACAATATATTTGTTTTCCTCTCCTGTATTCTGTGTGTATGTGTGTGTGTGTGTGTGTGTGTGTGTATAGGTTGGAGCAGGACGTTAAGCGGTTGAAGGCCGACCTGCAGGCCAGTCGACAGGTGGAACAGGAGCTGAGGGGACAGATCGGGTCTCTGAGCGGCTCGGAGAGGAGCATGCGCTCCGAGCTGGGGCACCTGAGGCAGGAGAACGAGCTGCTGCAGAACAAGTGAGAGTCCTAAAGGGTCAGGGGTCAGGGGTCATCATGGGCCTGCCGCACTGAGAGAGTGAGTCTTTCTGAGCCTCGCTAAAGATTTTATTTATCCTTCATTTAACCAGGGAAGTCGCGTTGAGATTGAATTCTCTTTTTCAAGGGAGCCCTGGGGGTTGAGGTGGGCAAATTGCACAGCTAGTTAGATCAGGGATGATTAGGTGGCAGGTCGAAAGAGCCGGGTTGGGACTTTAGCCATGACACCGGGGAACCCCCTACTCTTATCGAAGAGTGTCATAGGATCTTTAATGACCACAGTGAGTCAGGTCCTCTGTTTAACGTCTCATCCCAAAGACGGCGTCTCCTTCAGTACAGTGTCCCCGTCACTGCAGTGGGGCATTAGGGATTATTCCACCAGAGGGCAGAGCGCAACCTACTGGCCGCCAACACCTCTTCCAGCAGCAATTTGGTTTTCCCAGGTGGTCTCCCATCCAAGTAGTGACCAAGCCCACACCTGCTTAGCTTCAGCCACACAGCTGGAGCAGATTGAGTAGCAGTATGGCTGCTGGTCCAAGATATCAGTCTCAGACTCATGTATTTCCGTACTGAGACTTAAAATCTGAGTTTGATTACTTTTCTGCTAAATTTGGCAAAAATATGACCAATGCAGTGACTCGGTTGGAGTCCTTTGGAAGTTTGGAAAGTTCACTGTCAGGTGTGCAGTTTCTGACCGTACAGTACAGTTTTGTCAATGGACTGGAACAGGGCAATAGTATGGTGCAATGGGTAGTGCTGTTGCCTATCAGGCTGTGGGTTCAAATCCAGCTTGGGGCCTTTTTGTGTGGAGTTGTCGTGCTCTCCTGCAGTTTGCAGGGGTTTCCTCCAGGTTCTTGAGACTGTATTGCCTGTTGGTAAAGATGTTTGAGCGAGTGGTTTGTGATTCCTATACGTGCTTCAGAAAGTAGCTAGAACAACGACACAGTATAGCCTGAAGGAAGTGCCGAAGTGTTGTGAAATGTTTAATAAATATAGGACTAAAGCACTTGTTCAGACTTGACACATTTTTTGACCTCTACCACACTGTCTGAAGTCACTGTCCACACTGACCATCTGTTGTTGATGGTCTCTCCAGATATTCAGAATCACTTCTGATGTCATATTACCTCATAAATATTCATGAAGAGATGTGCCATCCATCACAGCCAGTTTTGGCACGAGGCACACCCCCTCTTGCACAACAATGTGACGCATCAAGTTTCAGCTCAACGGACGAGCGAGGCTTGTTGTTCTGCCACAGCCCAGAATAATCAGACCTTTGACCTATGACCTTTCTGCCCTGTTGAGGAAGTGCTCACGGATACACACTAATCCTCCAGGCTAACTGGGTCAATTGCGGAACAAGTGCAGCTTGTCTTGGTGGGTCAAAGGTCATCAAGGGCCAACTGCCTGGGTCAGGGACTGGAAATGACCGTGTTTACGGTCGCACTGTTGACAGAATTGTCCCACCATTCCTGTAGCTTTCGTAGTGAATTGAAGGGGGTGTCTCCTGGGCGCTCTCAGTGACCTGGCTGTCTGCTGCCGCATTATATAAACACTGCTGTCTGTCATGGCAGGACGGACTTGAAACTCTTGTTTTCATGGAGAGGTTTGGTTGTGGTTTAACAAAATTAAACTAAAGCTTCTTGCTCTTTGTGACTGTCTGTTCCAGTACATTTTTAATGGTTGGAAATTGTTCCAGTTAATACTGTGTCCTGTTATAAAGAAATGTTGAATCACCACTTTATCTGGAGTACTTACCCTTCTACAGTTGTCATGGAAAAGGCATTTAATTACTCCAATCTGCTAATGCAATCTCTGAAAACTTAATTGAGCGGCAATTTTTTGTCAGACAAAAATGTAATTTAAGTCATCTGAGCTGAGCACTAAATGAAATAGTAAATGAAATTTTGCTTGCGGGCTTCTGCTGAGAGAGTGGTACGATGAGAGGTGTAATCAAGGCATTGCTTATAAAAGGAGAAAGGCGAATGCTAGCTTTCAGGAGAGGGACAAAAGCTTTGAGTGTAGAGAGTGGACGGCTCTATCACTCCATCAGTCTTGTTCTTTCATTCTCTCTCTCTCTCTCTCTCTCTCTCTCTCTCTGCCTGCTGCCCTGTCAGCTCCTTGTGTTTTAGCGCTGCTGTTCAGCCGATGCTTTTATTCAAAGGGACTTACAGTTGATTAGACTAAGCAGGGAATAATCCTCCGGGAGAAATGTGGGGGTTTAAGGGCCTTGATCAAGCTGCACTGATCTTATGTGGGCCGTATTGGCACCTCATTGAAGCCCACAGAGGGGGGGGGGGTTAACTGCACCAAACTCTCGGGCTGTTTGAGAGGGGCAATCATTAAAACTCACACTTTCAGCTAGAGTGAATTTGAAGGACTTGAGTGTCTTGCAAAGGGTCCACCTGCTGCACAGGAGCCCTAACTCCTTAAACTCTACTTTACATTTATACACTTAACTTTTTCACTTAAGTTTTTCCTTAAGTTTGCTCAAAGGCAGAAAAAGCATTTATTTTCATACTGAAACACAATGTCACACACACATTCTGTATCTGCTGGTTACAGCGCTTCTCTGAAGCTGCATCACGCTTATACAGAGCGAAATATCGTCACCCAGGGCGCCATGTTTTTACGTCCACAGCATTGCGTCAAATAGATAATACCCAGATCTGGTACACCATTTTGTACACATTTCCCTGTAATTCAGCAGGACATATTTGGGATTGTGGACACCTCGGGATCTCCACTAGGATTTAAAATAGGCCTGAAGGTCCACGGGTTTGAACACAACAGGTGCGTTTAGGTTTTACGTGGTTATCTCACCTCCTAGGGCCCTGGTGTGGCCCTGCAGTCGCTGGGTCGTCCCTGTTCCTGATCCTGGGGCCTCTCCTCCGTCCTCAGGCTCCACAGCGCGGTGCAGGCCAAGCAGAAGGACCGGCAGGCGGTAGGCCAGCTGGAGAAGCGGCTCAAGCAGGAGCAGGAGGCACGGGCCGCCGCCGAGAAGCAGCTCGCCGAGGAGAAGAAGCGGAAGAAGGCGGAGGAGGCCACTGCGGCCCGAGCTGTAGCGCTCGCCGCGGCTACCAGGTGAGCCCCACCTGTGCTATGCTAGCTGCCACCTGGTACAGTGCTCCTGTGCTATGCTAGCTGCTACAAAGTAAACTGCTCTAGTACTATGCCAACTGCTGCCAGGTGAACTACACCTGTGCTATACTAGCTGCTACCAGGTAAACTGCATTTGTACTGTGCTAGCTGCTACCAGGTAAACTGTTCCTGTGCTATGCTAGCTGCTACCAGGTAAACTGCATTTGTACTGTGCTAGCTGCTGCCAGGTAAACTGTTCCTATGCTATGCTAGCTGCTACCAGGTAAACTGCATTTGTACTGTGCTAGCTGCTACCAGGTAAACTGCTTTTGTACTGTGCTAGCTGCTACCAGGTAAACTCTTCCTGTGCTATGCTAGCTGCTACCAGGTAAACTGCTTTTGTACTGTGCTAGCTGCTACCAGGTAAACTCTTCCTGTGCTATGCTAGCTGTTACCAGGTAAACCAAACCTGCTGCTACCAGGTAAACTGCTCCTGTGCTATGCTAGCTGTTACCAGGTAAACCAAACCTGTGCTACGCTGATTGCGGCCAGGAAAATTAGACCTTTATAAATTTACGTTAGGATTTTGCTTCTGACTCCAGAAGCTAAGAAGCAGTGACGTCGTCACCTCAGTGCTCTACTGACATTGTATCCCCGCTCCCATGAGATGGAAACTGTAACACGCTGAAGTTCTGTCTCCGCCCACCTATGGGTGGGAGTACTGTGACATACTACTGCTCTGTCTCCGCCCCCACAGGGGAGAGTGCACAGAGTCTCTGCGGAGTCGTATCCGGGAGCTGGAGGCGGAGTGTAAGAGGCTGACAGTGGATATTAAACTGAAGGAGGAACAGATCAGAGAGCTGGACCTGAAAGTACAGGTGAGCCCCTGCCCTGAGTGACGGGCCCACCACTGGGCCTGTGCGGGCCTGCCTTTCAACACCGATACTAACCGCTGTCTACATAGCGCTAATGCTAGCACCATTGTAAACCGCTGTGTGTGTAGTGCTAATAGTAACACCAAAGCCAACAGCTGTGTGTGTAGTGCTAATTTTAACACCAAGTGCGCTTTCACACCCCATCTGTACTGTGGTAATACTGTGAGCCATGGCCTGTGATGCTATATTTGCCTGACTCCTTACCAGTCTCTCTCTCTCTCTCTCTCTCTCAGGAGCTGCGGAAGTATAAAGAGATGGAGAAGGACACAGAGGTTCTGATGTCTGCGCTCTCCGCCATGCAGGATAAGACCCAGCACCTGGAGAACAGCCTCAGCGCCGAGACCCGGATCAAACTGGACCTGTTCTCTGCTCTGGGGGACGCCAAGAGGCAGCTGGAGATCGCGCAGGGTCTGTCTCACACACTCACACACACACATATGCTCACGCACACACACACACACACACACCCTCACACTCGCATATATGTAAACACTCACACATACACACACACTCACACACTCGCTCATGTATACATGTGCGCATGCACACACACACACACTCAGACACATATACACATGTATGTACAGGAGTGATTAGACTATTGTACCAAAAGAGTGTTTGATTGGTTGATTGGAGAGGAGTGGTTAGATTGTAGTGCTAAAGAGTGTGTGATTGGTTGATTGGAGAGGAGTGGTTAGACTGTAATGCTGTAAAAGTGTTTGATTGGTTGATTGAAGAGGAGTGGTTAGACTGTAATGCTATAAGAGTGTGTGATTGGTTGATTGGAGAGGAGTAGTTAGACTGTAGTACTGTAAGAGTGTTTGATTGGTTGATTAGAGAGTAGTAGTTAGACTGTAGTTCTGTAAAAGTGTTTGATTGGTTGATTGGAGAGGAGTGGTTAGACTGTAGTGCTAAAGAGTGTTTGATTGGTTGATTGTAGAGGAGTGGTTAGACTGTAGTGCTGTAAGAGTGTGTGATTGGTTGATTGGAGAGGGGGAGTGGTTATACTGTAATGCTATAAGAGTGTGTGATTGGTTGATTGGAGAGGAGTGGTTAGACTGTTGTACTGTGAGAGTGTGTGATTGGTTGATTGGAGAGGAGTGGTTAGACTGTTGTACTGTAAGAGTGTGTGATTGGTTGATTGGAGAGGGGGAGTGGTTAGACTGTAGCGCTGACGGTGTTATTCTCGGTCGGTGCTCAGGTCAGATCGCGCAGAAGGAGCAGGAGATTAAGGACTTGAAGCAGAAGATGGCGGAGGTGATGGCGGTGATGCCCAGCCTGGCGTATTCGGCCGACAGCTCCGCAGTGCCACACTATTCCTCCACCTTCATGGACAACAGCCCCTCCAGTCTGGACCCCAACGCATCTGTGTACCAGCCCCTGAGCAAGTGAGGGAGGGCCTGAGGACTGGCTCTCTCTCTATCTCTCTCTCTCTCTCTCTTTTACCCCTTCTCTCTGTCCCTCTCCCTCTCTCTCTCCCCTCTCTTTCCTTCTTTCTCTTTCTACCTCTCTTCTCTCCCTACCTCTCTCCTTACTTCTGTCTCCCTCCCTATCCCTCTTTCCCTCACTCAATCCCTCCATCCCCTCCTCTGTCTCTGTTCCTCACTCTCCCTTTCTCTCTCTCTTTCTCCCTCTCTCTTTCCAGCCTCCCCTCTCTGGTCAGGACGTTGCTCCATGCGACTGTGTTAGTTGTGGATAAAGACTACAGAAGGACGTGACTCGGTGAACTGGGGTCGCTTGATGGCGGGTTATTTTTTCCTTGTTCAAATTTTTGTTTTTTGGGAAAAAGAGAACCTCACAAGAATTTGAGCTCCGTTTCGTTGGCGCTAGTTTTTTTTTTTTTTTTCTTTTTTGTTAAATTATTAAAATTTGTACTTAATTCTCCAGCCTCAGCCTTTTCCCGTTTTCTTCGGGAGAACAGCTGACCCTGCACTATGGTGGCTGTTGGAAGGAGATCCAATCAGAGGCCTGGATAAAAAGGAGTCCCTTGTTGCCATGGTAGAATGGGCTTGTCCAATCACAGGCCCGGATAGTGCAGGACCTTTGGTTTCTGTGATAGAATGTGTCCAGCCCCGGGTTCTGAAGATTGTAATGCAGCACCAGTGTGAGATCTGGTGCGTTCCCTGTATTTCACTGCTAATTATTTTAATACAGATGTCCATCTAAAATGGCTGCTCCCACCACCCGATATCCTTTTACAGATGTCCGTTTCAATTTGGACTGTTATGCAGTATTTTATTTTAAGTTATTTATTTATTATTTCTTGCAGATTATATGAAGATAATTTAATTTAAAAACAAAATATTTCAGGCCTGTCCTGCTGACTTCTTTTGGGGATTTTTCATGCTGAACTTGAGATTTCCAGTGTAAACTCTGGTGTGTGGAAAAGGATTTTTCCTGCACTGAAGCTGGTGCAGTGGATGTTTGATTGGGGGAAAGGGGGTCTGTCCTGGGGGGCCATATTGGTTTTGGTCATCATGCCAATTAATAATTCAGCCTCACTCTTTTACATCATTTGACTTCGACTTTGTAACTGTTTATAGGCAGAAAAAAATGGTGCCACCATGTTTGGATTATGCGACTGTAGGTTTCTTGGTTTCTGTGGCTGATTGGCTTAGTATGGGGTTATTGGACCCGCCCCCAATGCCCTACCCTTGTGATCTGATTGACAAGTAATGTGCGCAGTGCCTTCTAAAATGGAATATATTGGAGCACCTCTCCATCCCCCACACACACACACACATACACACGTACTCACTGACTCTCTCACACACACACACACACACACACACACACATCCACGCACACACACAAACATGCTCATTGAATCTCACACTTGCACGTGCACACACACGCACACACATATATACTCACTGACTCTCTCACACGCGCACACACACACACATGCACACACACACATACATGCACAAACATACTCTCTGTCTCTCTCTCTCACACACACACAGACATATATATACACACACACACACACACACACACAGCATGCTGCACCGGTAACCCTCAGAGCCCACCGTAGAGAGTTGTAAGCACACACTCCTGCTCACAGCAGCTATTACCCCAACAAAATTTACTGAATCCCAGCATGATCCGTTTCTGCCGGGAAGGGATTTGATGCATTTAGTTTATTTTTTTTCATGAGCCGGCCTGAGTATCCTTCAGGCTAGTGTTAGTGTTGTTTCTTTTAATAAATTTGTTACATTTATTTATTTGGAATTCATTTATTAGTTTTATGGTTGGGTGAGTGGCATTCTTTAAATTTTGCATCTGTTCTCACAGAACGGCAACCAACCTGTCATTGATTTCAGTTGATGTGCCAAGAAAATACACACATACTCACACGCACACACACATATATGAACTTTTTTTTTTTTTTGGTATGCACTCTGTACAGATGTGTTATAATTACATTGGGTGATGTGTTAGGAAACGGTGCTAAATATGTAGTACGTTTTTGTGGAGTACCCAAGATGGTTGTGAGAAAAAAAAATGCCTAATTTGTCTGCCGTAGACCGTATGGATGAAGAGCAGTGGACATCCTTTAACATGGATGGTTTTAAAAGGCTTTTCTGTCAGTGAATGTTATTCGGCATTTAAACTTATCAGTATCTCAAGCCTCAAGTCAGTAAATTGGGACATTTTTCTGTTTTCGTCCCACTGGGGAAGGGTGGATTTGAAACGTCTGTTCTAGTGTCCATCGCCTGGGATGTTGGTTACTGTACAGTATTATGTGTGGGTTTGACTTGGACAGCGCGTGTGTACTGAGATCGTCAAGACTTTGTCGGTTCTTGAGTTCCGTGAAATATTTTGTCTGTCGGTTGGTTTGATACAGACTCCTGTCGGGACCTTTTAAGTCTAAACACCGTTTTTCCTTCTCAGCCTTTGTTATTTTACTTTTTTTTTTTGGTTTTTGTTTCGTTATTTCAAGAACTGATCCAGGCTGCATTTTGTCCTCTGTGGGGTTTTGCAGGGAATAAAGTTTTTTCTTGCAAAAGAATTGTGTGATTAGCGTCCATGTCGCTGTTCAAATTTCCTCTTGCCCTGTTACACACCATGTTTTTTTTTTTAAAAGAGTTGAATGATATCAGAAACCCCTTTATTTTATGAGGCATGTACCTCTCACCATAGCACTTATTTCATAGAGCCTGTTCCCCTCAGTAACTCTAATGGTGTTCACGTATTCCGTGGAATACACGTCATGGGCCACTGACTTAAAAATATTTGCTAAGCGATTAAGCGACAATTTAGCGTTTTTTTTTTTTTTTTTAATCGTTGACAAAAATCGGCCCTAGTGGTCACTAAACCACGTTCCCCTTCTTCAGCAAATGACGTGTGCCCCTCTTGCCACAAGATGGTAGTGAGAGAGTCGAATCTCCGCAATGGCTTTCATAGAGGGGGGGATGTTGTAAATCAGGGCTCTCCGAATGACGCTCCCCGAGGGCCGATAACTGCTGGTTTTTCACCTTCCCGTTACCGGGGAGTCGGTTGTAAAGACGGTCTGGCCGACCATGTTGCTCTAATTGCTCTCATATTTTCTTAGAAGGAAAGAAAACCGGGGCTGATTTGGATTCGAGAGATTTGGGGAGTCGTGGTCTAAGTCGTCTCAGGCTGTCTCGCGTCCTGCTCACTCGTCCGTAGCGTTCTATGTGAGGGCCGTTTGGTCTGCTAAATGCCATGTCTGGATTTACATGTAACGTACGCCAGCGCTTTCTTCGTTAAAAAAAAATGTTTTGAACATTCTATATTTAGTCCCTCTCTCTTCTGCATCCTTCTTGGTGTTGATTTTTTCTTCCATCTCAGTCTCCTTTCCTCTCTTCGAATCTTAGTACCCGTGGGGTAAAAAAAAAAAAAAAAAAAAAGGAGAAAATCATGGCTTGATGCTGGTTCTGAAAGATGATCTCGGCTCTTGTCTGTCCAAGACTACCACACCAGTGACTGAGTATCCCATCTCTCACGAACACAAGATCCTTGCCTCTGATTTGTACTGCCTGTACTTACTCTCGGATCACTATCAGTTTAGTTTAGAATTGCAACAAAAGCCCGTACGACTGACATTTTTTTCAACGGAAGCTACGTTCAGTTCCGTAGTGATTTGGAATTGGGGGTGCGCTGCACGCCGCCATCGACCAGATTTGTATGGTGCCGAGTGTGTCTCAATTCTCAAGACTAGTAGCCTATCTTTATCCTCGCTAGTTTACTCCCGAATACCTCCTGATGGATGGAAGGAGAGGATTCATTACGAGGAACATCAGGACGCGCGTGGCCTTGGATTAGCATACGGGATTTTTTTTTTTGTCCTCAATGTGGAAAGGCCTTTAGGCTTCTCCGTGTGAATTAAGACGAAATCAAACCTCGAGAGTGTAGGCACAACACGTAGCCTACATTATTTTTAAAGGAGAACATTTCTCTCTTGGCAGTTTTTCCACTTGAGTTAAAACCGGTACCTAACAAGTTGCCATGTTTACAAATGAGCTTACATTTTTCCTTACAGAACTAAATAGGCCACGCTCTTTCCCAATGCATTTGTGGAAGATGGCCGCAAAAGGAATTTTAAATGGTTGGCTGCTCATTAATTTTTCATGCACTTATATATTTAATGAAGAAGCCCGTTGATAGCCCACTTTTTGGTGCACCGGAAAATAATTTGCTAAACCGAAGATTCGCACAAATTTTGCGGCGGCTGCAGCTTTGATCTCCGCATTTAGGCGCTCAACAGGAAGCTGAGCACCAGACAGTAGCTTCGATGTCTTCACCGCGAGGCGCCGAAGAGCGAGCCATGGTTTCTGAACGGAAGCCTCGCGCACTTTAGAACTGTTTTTAAATTAGGAACCGAATTTCTGCAGAATTCAAACTGAGAAGTTGTTTGTGTGACAGCAATCCACTCGAATGACTAACGGTATCACAAAAGATTAAGCTATTGCACTTTTATTTCTTTTTATATACCTTCAACCTCTGGGTAAAGTGATGTCTCTCGTTCATTTATTTATTTGTTTATTTTTTTGGGGGGGGGGCGCGGCGCATGTTAAATTATATTGCTCTGTCTGTCGTTTTGTCCTCTTGACTGTAACCTAATTGGCAGCTGAGCCGTGGTTCAGTGAACATCGTGGGGGGCGTGGTGTTGTAGAGGGGTCAAGTCCTTGTTTCCCCCGTTTCAGCAAACTCGAATTGTGGGTTTCAGCTGTTTCATTTGTTTTTTGTTTTTTTTTTTAACCTTCAGATGAAAAGTGCCCTCTCTGCTCCTCTCTTTCGTGACCTCTCTGCTCCTGATCAGTGGTGCTCAGAATCATTAATTTGCCCTGAATAATGTGCAGCGGTGCAGGAACGTTCATGAATTGGATTGCCTCCCCTCCTCCCCCCTGCAGAGTCTCGTCTCCCTCATCCTCCCTGCCCCTCCCCCAAGGTCTTATATTTTCTTTTTCGTTGATTTCATTTGGGGGGTGGGGGATTCAAAGAAATGCACAAAAAATTGTGAAAGATGACTGACTTCTGTTTGCCCATATGAAATTAATTCGTCCAATGCCCTTGTCAAGGGAAGAGGAGAGTATGGGAGGCAACCTTCTCAGATGTTTGGAAATTTCTATGCCAGGGACCGGCAATTCTTCCTTGCGAGAAAGCAGGCTATTTGCTATTTTTCAAAGCGTAGGCTGCAGCCGAGGTTGGCCAAATTTCTAGGCTGCTGTGTCATTGCAGGCTGTTCCATTGTGAAGGCTCTTTCAAATACTCCTGGGAAACGCAGCCTTTATCTTGCCTGATATCAGACAGAATTGTCAACTCGTTAATTTTCTATTTCCACGCCGACGATTCCATCTGATATCAGGCAAGATGAAGGCTGCTCTTCTTGGCTTTATTCGAAGGCACCTTCACAATGAAACGACCTGTGATGATGTAGCTGCCCACGCTTTGAGAAACAGCCAATATGTGCATCTGTGCTACACTACTTGACTGTTAGCATTAGCTCAGGTTGGGATGAGGAGTGATTAACCCGAGTCCTGACTACAGAGCACATAGGATAGCGAGCTATTTACCCCAGCCTACAGTTCATTAGCCAGCTATTGTCTTCCTCAACTTCCCACAAATGCATCTTCCCTGGATGTCAGAATGTGCAAAACGGCTTGTTTGCGCCATTTTAATTTTTGGCGAATGATGATGTCTTAAATTGCGGTAAATTGTCTAGATTTTTGGTGAGAGCAATTTTATGCCAGACCCCTGAGCAGTGTTTTGGCAAAGCTTGGAGGCGATCGGAGGGATGGCGCACCTTCTTACCCGAGGACGGACAGACAGACAGACACAGACGGACAGAGGCGCCACCAGTTGTGGCGATAGGATTTGCTAGATTACCTCATTATGCATCCAAGTGATATCAGCTATTTGAGCAGGTAAGGTTCATGGCAGATTTGGGCAGATTTTTATTTGTTCATTTGTTTGTGCTTTATGCTTCCATCCTCTCTGGTTCCTCCCTGCAGACTGTTAGTAAAGAATCATTATTTGTGGGCATGACCCACATTTTGGCTCATGCACAGATCCGGTGGTAAAGCTTCTGGTGGCAAAACTTACTGAGCTGTGATGGTAGCTCTTCATGAGTGCGAGTGGGAGGGCACCCCCAAAATAGTCCAGTCAATATACTGACAGACCCACTACAAATTCGAATAAATTCAAATATTAATTTTGTTCTAAATACCTCACTCTTTGACACATTAAAAATCATATTTTTTCCAATTGGTGGAAGGTGGTTTATTTTGACTTTAAATCTTTTGACATTTTTTGTCCCGCAGCAACTCCCTGTAGTTGATAAAATAGGCTAGAATCAGCATATGGAATGGTCTCTTTCATACTTTTTATGTCTACTGAAAAAAACATACAAATACGTCAAAAACATGATTATAGTGTATTTTTTTTTTTTTTCGGACATATGACAGTTTTTAGTATGTGCATCTGGACTTCAGAAAATGCATCATCACTCATAAAATGTTGAAAAAAGTAATGTTCCACCAATTATATTAAATTAGATTTTTAATATGTTGTGAGGATGGATCTTGGGAATAAAATAAACCACAAATAATTACCATTAAGCCGCTTTCACACTGGAAGCAAAACGAATTTTTCGCAAAACGCGTGTAATTCGCGTCTTTGAATGTGATCTGTCGTGCGAAAAATTAGTTTCGCGTCCGGTGTGAAAGCGGCTTTAGAATTTGTGGTGGGTTGAGCAACTTTTGGCCCTATATTGACTGGTCTGTAAAGCTTTGGAGTGATTGGAATATAGCCCAGAACTGCGAGTAATATCTAGGGCAGCCTAGACCGCTTTATTGAGTATTTTGCAGATTCATTTTTTTGAATTTGTTTTCACCATTTCTCCATTCGAACCCGCCTTTAGCCATGGAGGCAATCGGCAGGACGGTGGATTTTCATCAAAACTCCAGCCTGTGTCCCTCACGCTTCGATAAGAGGTGTCAGAGAGAAGTTCTGAATTTCTGTGCGCCTCAACATCTCTTCCGTGACAAAGAGCGTTCAGGAAGGCACTTACGCGTGAAAGCCATTGATCTCAAACACGAGGCGGAAGAATTCTGACGCAAGAAAGCAGAGCTCAACTCCGCAAGGTTTTGTTGTCGGTGATTTGCAACAGTTCTAAAATGCCGGCAGTTTTTTTTCTCCCCTCTCTTCTTTCGAACGCTGGAGCCGTATATGTTTCCATCCGCCAGTGTCACGATGATAAATCTTTAATTAACTGGCTTGGCGCTGTGTTTGAAAGGAGGCCTGTGAGCAGAGTCCAGACGGGCCTTTGAGGAGGGATTTTACCCTTACGGTCTGGCTGCCCTCCATCACACCACTGCGGGATTACAGAGGAATGTAATTGGGCTCATGGCCTGGCCCCGGTATCCTTTCAACTCCCACACCCCTCAGAGAATCGGACTCAAGTTCCTCTTCATCTTCTGTCAGCTTCCTGCTCTCCAATTCCCAAGAGAAGATAATATATTCCTTTCTATAGAGACGGGAAGGATGGCAGTGCCCCAAGGAGTATTTGACTGACAGGTTTTTTTTTTTTTTTTTTATGGTCCTGGACATGCGCACGCACACACACACCGCACGTGTGTGCTTTCACACTTGTGCATTCACATGCTTAGTCCAGCCGCATCTTTCTCTCCCTCGCTGCTTTCCTTTTTGCCTCCATTTTCTTGGTATTCTGTGGTTTTCCTGAATATCAGGATTGTTATTGACATAGTAACGTGCACATTTTTAAGTGAAAGGTTAATCTCACAATCCTTTATTATTTCTGTTGCCCTCCCTTCCTGTAAAAATGACCCATACTCAGGAAAGTCTGACCTTTGCAGACTGAGGCAAACTTGCTAACAAGAATGGTCTCATTGTATTGCTCACATTTCACTCGGAGTGTTTAATCAAGACCAATTTAAAACATGCCGGCGCCCATTTTTGGAAACGAACGGCAGCTCCGAGCTGGTCATGAATTTCACTCTGAAGTAGGAAGCGCAGAGATAGTGTTGATAGTGTATTGGTAAGAGACATCGGGCTGAAACTCATCTGTTTCGGGTTTGGAATCCCAGATTGGCCTGTACCATAGCGCCCTGCAGAGAAGGTGCTGAACCTGAATTTCTTTGATCAGCGTATGTCTGTGTAAACCAGCGATATTTACACCAGGCCATTGGTATTTAAACTGTGTCTAAGTCTCTCCAGATTGAAATGTTTCTGAGTGAATCTGCTGAGAGGGCACACTGAGAGCACATACCTCCCTCCACCAGCAGGTTTTGATTCACTCGCTCTCATAATCAGCTGCAGGATTCAGATCTGTGTCTGGACTGGTCTGGAAATTTAATCCCCTCTTCCCATTCATACAGTCCAACTTCCCATAAAATTTTGTTGAATAGTTTTAGAATAATCCTGCTGACAAATGCGCACACACACACACACATGCGCGCGCGCACGCACACACGCACGAACGCGCGCGCAAGTGCCCACAATACCACCTGGCAGAGGTAATCATAGTCGCAGATGGGGGGGAAAAAAAAAAGATGGTGTGTGGTTAATGGGCCAGTTAATGTGGGACCCAGTTCAACACAAATATATGAATTTCTCCCTCGTATTTCTGTTGGTACCGCATAGGCATGTACAGATATAATCAAGTGAGAGCTCTTCCATCCAATTAAAAAAGGCTGAGAGTTCTTGGCATTTGATTTTCCTGCCATCTTAAATGCATGACTCAAAACCATACAGTAGAGAAGATGGAGGGGCTTTTGTTGAGGTACGGCATGAAGGCTGAAATTTTCAATAAGATCTCAAAGGAGGGCAGCAGCTCAGACCTGTTTTGTTGTGATCAAATGGGGGTGGACATTTGAAGTGGGCATAAGTGTGAGTGGAGAGATGAAGTGGTGCTTATTATGCGCTTATTCTAAGAGCAGTGACTATCTCGAAGTCTGCAGCTTGTTCCGAGTGTTGGAGGAAGCCTTGAACCTTTGATTCAACATAAAATAGCAATAAGTGTGTGTGTGTGTGTGTATGTTCTGTCACCACTCCAGTTCCTCTTGTATCCACAGTCACACCACAGGATAGTCACATTCCTCAAATCCAGCTCTTTGAGATTCCTGAGCAGATGAAAAGCTGCAGAGAGAAATGCTATTCGCTCCGCACTGCAGTCACACGTGCGCGTGCGCATTACTGGCCAAACACGTGCACGTGCACGCACACACATGCACCACAGTGTCACCAGACATGCACATACCATTAATGGCTGCACACTGACATTCACACGCACATGTACGAATGTATATACACACGCACACGCAGCAATGCAGCCACACATGCACAGACGCATTACTGGCGAAGCACACACACACACACACACACACACACACAGTAATTCAGTCACGCATGCAAGTACGCAATGTTTACTCACTCACATTCACACACATACAGATGTGCTCAAAAGTTTGCACACCCTGGCTGAATCTGTAAAATAGGTAACATTTTTAAAGAAAACATGAAAATTGTCTGCCAGCATTATCTGATAGCATGCTGCATTCATCTTTCCATCAATTTTCACGAGATTCCCTGTGCTTTAGAGCTCCCACAATCCCAAAACATCAGAGAGCCATCACCATGCTTTACAGTGGGAATGGTGTGTTTTTCACCATGGGCCTTGTTGACTGCTCCCCAAACCATAGCGCTTATGGTTGTGACCATAAAGTCCTAGTTTGGCCTATTTTGGTTGTGATGTGTGTCAAGGTGTTGTCTGGCACATTTTAGGCGAGCTTTTTTTGTGGAATTGATGCAATAATGGCTTCCTTCTGGCAACTCGACCATGCAGCTCATTGTTGTTTAAGTACCTCCTTTTTGTGCTGCTTGAAATGACCTCTCCATATTTTCCCAGATCATCCTGTATTTCTCTTGAGGTAACTCATGGATTTTTCTTAGTGTGCAAAACAACTCTCCTGGGAGTTTGGGCTGAAATCTTTCTTGGCCCACCTGACCTTGGGTTGGTATCAACATATCCCCTAATTTTCCACCTCTTAATCACAGACTGAACAGTACTGACTGGCATTTTCAAGTCTTTGGATATCTTTTCATATCCCTTCCCATGTTTAAAAAGATGAACTACCTTGTTATGAAGGTCCTTAGACAGTTCTTTTCCGCTCCTCATGGCTCAGTGTCTAGCCAGATCAGTGCATCCACTCAGGAGCTAACAAACTCAATGACTATACACAGGCATTAGTCACAATTTAAAAAGCCACAGGTGTGGAACCCTTAATAGCCATTTAAACCTGAGTGTGTCACCTTGTGTTTGTATAACAAGGTCAAACATTCAAGGGTATGTAAACTTATTATTGGGCCGTTTGAGTGATTTCAGTCATCATCATGATTTAAAAAGGAGTCAAACACCAATATGATGATAAATGACTTCACATGATCACTATCCTTAAATAAAAGACCAGTTTTTTGTACGATGAGTCATATTTTCAAAATAAATAGCAACTTTTCACAAATTCAGCTAGGGGATACAAACTTTTGAGCACAACTGCATGTACACATGCAGACACACACAGCAATGCAACTAAACATGAATATACACATCAACACAAACTCAAACACCATTTATTTTCATTTAATTCCTGTTGTTTTGTCTCTCAATTTATAGAACAAGCTCACGTATCCTATCTGGTCCTTGAATCCAAATCTGACCCGTTTTTAATCAGTGCAATAGATTGGCCAGTTCGTCTCCACTCCTGACTCCCAGGTAAAGGAGGGCAGAAGGCTAACAGTTCGGCTCCCTCAAGGACTGTGATTTGGGGAACAGGGTCGTAAAGCGTATTGTCACGCCTCTAGGGCCAAACGCAACGGGACACAGCAAAACAAGCCAAACTAGAAACTGTATAAATTAACATAAAACACCTCACAGTATTGACATTCCCGGGGTTTAGCAGACGATGCTATCCTGAGAAACTCGCATAGCTAACATTCTTTTTAAACATAAACCATCTGTACATCTGGATATTGTAAACACGCCGTTCAGAGTAAGTACCTGTTGTCAGGAGTTACGACCGGAGCACTACACCAAAGGGTCAAACCGACAGCCTCGGAGATTCAAGCCCAGTCCTCCAACAATTTTATTACACGGTCACACACCACAGAAAAGAGTGAATGGACTGGGAATGGCTGACATCTCACACAGTATGTGAACTGTTTCTCATGTTCAGCTTGAACCCAAATTATTATTATTATTATTATTGCTATTGCAGCATCTCACTCCATAATGAACAGAAAAATGAGAGATGGCAACATGGTTAAACAACGTCAAGATCTAGTCTCTTTTTTTCTACATGTGCACTGAAGGCAAAGCCTTCCTCTATAGTAAGTGGCATGTGAAGCGCCTTTGACGGCACGTGCCGTGAAAACAAACTGGAGCCCCCTGGTAGACATAGTTGTATAACCTCGATTTAGTGTGCCATTTACATAGAACTGACAGGAAAACTTTCCAACTCTTCTCATTTCGGAGCAGTAAACATGTCACTCAATTCACCCCATGAGGCTACTTACGGGCGTTCTGATCACCAAAGGCCAGTTGAACGCGGTATGCGTTTACCCGTGGGACTCTAGCAGGAGAAATGCCATTCCAGTGGCGGTGGTGTATGGAAATTGGGTAGTCATGGTACACTAGCTTGGCCCGGCAGCACAGAGAGAATTTGCAGTCGAGTGTTGGTCTTCTGTCACATTATGGTCTCTAGTGATGAGCAAGCGAGGATAACATCAACACGCAAATTCAACGAAGTAATGTCTTTAAGGAGCCGTACATCTAAAACTGGAATACAGCTTCAGCTATGAAATGCCATATATTTATCCTGGCAGATTTGCTGACGTTTGAAATGTTTTTGGAGAAATCCACAGGAGTTCACCCCAGTGGAGCCGGCCTCAATGAAATCAACTATTGTGGGTCTCAAAAACACACAAAAAAAAGTCCTACTTGCGCACGGTTTCCTTGAATTTTTCCCTGTTCCCTAGTACACCCACTGTGTGTCTAAGTACAAAGTTGTAATCAATGAATGCCAGCATGGAACTTCAGAAATTCTTTCAATGAAACCTTTCACTATAAGGCATAGCAGGTGTGTCTTTTATGCAGTTTTTGTGTGCATTGAACTTCATAGAACCTGCTCCCTTCAAGGTCTTCTGCTTCAAATCCACCTCTCCAAATTATCTGGTTGCATCGATACCACTTCGAGTAAATAAGAAAATGGCTTCTTATCATTTTTGGAGAATTGCCCTTTCAAATGAGAACTACTGAGACTGAATTTCCTTCCTGACCGCATATCTGTTTTCTGCATCAGTTCAGGTTTGAACAAAGCTGACCAACAGAGAAAACAGACAAGCTCAACAGATAATAGATGTGATATCAGTGACTGAAATGAAATCATGCACAAAAATTAAAAATCATAAAAATATATCGAGGAAGTTCAAGTAACCACAGCCGATACAGGGCCTGCCACACATGACGAGGTAAGAAATAATGATGCGTTTCATCCTGACCGGTGGTCATGCTGCAGACTGACAGTGGTGCAGGGACCTGGGTTTTGGAGCTGTGAAAACAGGGTACAGGGTGCTCATGCAAGAAAAGTCGAATATTCCGTCCTAAACCAGTCAAAGCTGATCTCTCTGGGCTATGTTATGTTTTTGACACTTCCTGTCATCGCTCGCCCTCCTGTTTCAGCGCAGGGTGAATGTGCTCGCTAAATTCGCTCTGTCTGGCATGGAGACCGGCTTTGACCAGCCACAGGACTGCTAAAAGTGCTGGACTCTGGAAACACAGCTTTAATAATTTTAGAATCCCAGTTTGAGATTGACAGCAGGAATGTCCGATGCGATTGGATGTTCTCTTCTAAAAGGCCAGCTTGACATATGCTAGTATTCGAAGGTTCGAGGTTTAACAGCACTGACCGAGCGAAGGCGAAGACTGCTTTACCACAGTCCCCGAATGGTTTGTGTTCCAGTTGGCCGTTATTCACAAGACTGTTTAAAATAATCAGAACAAATTGTTGCCTCAGTTTCAAGAGCAATACTCAGATTTCTGCTCTAATGAATCTGATTGTAACTATAAACGACGTCTCTCATCAAGAACGTTTCCTCAGCTTTTTCATTCATAAATGAGTTTCATAATCACACATTATGACGTTGATATGACAATGATTTATTAAGTTCATATTCAAGGCAATTTTGTCAATAGTTTTCACCCCCGTTTTCTAGACATGTAACATGAAATTCATTCAGGATAATTCCAATCTCAAGATTGAGCCAACATTAGACAATTTATATACTGATACAAAAGACCATTAACAAGCTGAAGAACGGCAGCGTACGCAACACTCGTCAGTAGACTCCCTCCTGTGGAAACTCGAATATTACAACTTCAGCAGACGCGTCATGCACGTTATCCGGTTAATTTACATACATAACACCGCCCATGTGGGGCGAAACGCGATAATACCCCGACTCGGGTGACTTTTTAAAAGGAGGAAAAAAAGAGAAAACAGAAAAAGTTTGAGAGAGTGAGCGTGGCAGGGTGTCGAGTACTTCGAGCTGAGGTCAACGAAAGCCGACGCTGGGTGGGCTCCTCTATCCCGGGTTTTGGATTATAAAGTATGGATGCTTTGAAGTCGGCAGGAAGAGCCATTATTCGTAGTCCGAGTCTCGCTAAACAGTCATGGGGTTCTGGAAAGCACAAAAGTAAGTTGTTTTTTTCATGCCAATTCCCTCTTTCTCGCCGACATTACTCGTGCTTTTGGCTATACAACCGTGCGATAGTCGTCTTGCTGGTGTATAATGAGCGCTTGATTAAGATTCGCTCGCTAATTTCTTGTACAGCGTGCCTCGGTCTCATTGCACTTCTGCAAAGTTGGAATGTCAGGTAACGTTAAGCAAACGGTGTCTAAAAAGGAATTGGGGATGATCATTCGTACGATGTTCAGAAAGAAATGTAGCCTGGGCTATGTTGTGCAGTTATGTTACATTGCTAACGTGAAAGCTAGCTAACATGCATGTTGCTGGATTCACGTCAGCTGTGACTGGCTGTCTGTCTTGCAAGCTATTTTGTGCTCGTCTGCTAATGTGATCAAGCGCGATATTGTGAATGCGCTGTTCTCAGGTCAGTCAGCCGCCCGGCAGAGCTGTTGACCGCGCGTTCTCGTCAATTCGTAAGGCGAATTTGTTGCCTTACGACTTGAAATATATTATAATGATTGGTTGATATGGTCGGTTATAGTCAACAAGCTAGCCATGTTACTGTAGGAAGCCAGGCACGGTTATTTGGATTAATGCTTTTGTTCGCCTTTGCTCTTGTATTCCTTAGATTGTCTATTGATTGCATCTAATTATCTTCAACATGCATTTGTTGAATGTTTTTCCAGAATGTTTTGCACAACACGGCACAAGGGAAAATATGGAACCGCGCGTAATAGCCTGGTTACTGTGGTTCGTGAGCAACCTGACTGGACACGTAATTTAGGCATTTCAGAAATCTTTGACTTGGCGTTATTTCGCTACCACGTCAGAAACCGTAAAGGATTGTTCTGGGATTGCCATGGAGCGCTTGGTATGAAAGAACGGCGAGCCCATCTTTCTGTCTCCGCAGATCACAGTTATAACGCACTGCTGCGTACTATTCATACCAGTGATTGATTCCCTGATGTACAGATTTTGAACAGTGTTTTTGCTTTACTCTGACGAATTCGGACCCCACGCATTAGTCAGTTGTGTTGCAAACTTTTTGGGAACTGTTTTAAAGGTTCTAAAGATGCAATATGCACGAATTGGAAAGGGGATACCCATGATCTGTAGCCTTTACGCGCAATTTCTGAGCGTTACTGCAGACTTTGATGTTCTGGTTTATGTCTCTGGCTTGTTGAATTTGAGAAAGTCCTCAAATGGTTCATCTTAACATTTATAAATGTGGGCGGAATTTTAAGCATGGGATCTTGGTTACACCCGGAATCTCGCCACGTCATCCAACAGTGATTTATAGTTTTCTACTCAAGTGGAAACTCCAGTGGGGTAAAGCGAATTGCTGTTGAATTGGCAGGCGGTTGGCACTTGATCGTATATAGACCGACAAAATCCGTGGGCATCGGGAGAAAACATTGGGCAGGAGTGGGATTGAGCGACTGTATACTCGGCTGGAAACTGAGTGGTGTTGCTGTCGCCTTGTGTGGATTGTAGGAGTCGTGGCAACGGGTTTTTGTTCTAAAAACGAAATATTATCTTGGGGAAAACGAGCGGGGAAAACTGCTATAAACAAACGTTTCTCTTTGAAAGGAAAATGTGGTAGCAAATCCGTTTTTTTTTTTAAATTCATGCCCTCACTAGTTTTCATCAATCGTAACTGTTTACTGGCTCTCTAACAGACTGACAGCCACCAGTAAAATCCACTGTGGAAACGACCGCTCTAACAGTCGCCATAAAATTGCTACTGTAGAGTGATGAACGCGTCATTGTTATCGGCTAGATAAGTGTTTAGTCGTTTTGCTTTTATGGAGGCAATACAGTTGGCTACCCGGTTAGGAATCTCATTGCTGTTTTGGAACGTAGTCCGGAAACTCTATTTGGCTACTTTGATCCAGGGATTCCCCCCACCCCCAGTGTGTTCCGGTCCAGGCGCGGCTTGAGTGTGCGCGGTTGAGTAACCCGTCATTTTGAAGGAGTTCTTCGGCGCTGTGCCACTGCCACCCTTTTCCCCAATTAATCACCCACAATATTTACAGCTGCGCCGCCCCTCCTGAAGAGATTGTTTCAGTCAGTGGTGCACAGACCGAGCCAACGAGCTCCCACCCTTTTTTTAAATACCCGGTTCGACTGGAGGGCGCCTTATGTGTGTTTCCCAGTGGGCGGCTATAAGGCCTAGTGTCTCTAAGCCGCTCTCCAGTTTCAAATCTCTCTTTGCCAAAAGCACCCTGTGGTTAATTGGCATTCTGGGGGCATATTTCCATTCCCATGGTGACCGGTAGTGTGGAGGTCAGATCTCTATTGTTCTTCCCTCAATCGCCCTTTACCTCGCACAGTTTCAGTCTTGCCATTCACGGCCATGAACCCGGAAGCAACGAATTTGTTTGATTATGGTGGTGTTTGCTGTTATTCGATATAGTGCGGAACGGCAGTATGGGTCTTCACGCTTGTCCGTGTTCTCCTGGCTCCAAAGCGTTGTGCTGTAGGCTGTAATTTCACTGAAGCGCATGCGGTAAGAACATAATCCATACAGTTTAGGCACGGTGGGTGCATAATACGCACATATTTTTCGTTTAACAAGTGGCTTATTCTTTGGGTCTTTAGGGACCTTTAAGTGGATCATCCAAAAAAACAAAATTGCCGACATATTTTTTTTTTAAATTGCGCTTTGGCTGCGATTACTGTGTCAAATTACTGCTCTATTGGATAACCAGTACCATTTATTTTGCATAAAATGGTAAGTGTATATGAATGATGATTCGGTCATTATGATGCGTGTCCTGGCATTGTGTTCATTTATTCCACTCAGAAGGTGCTGATGGTGTCTCATGAAGCGAGGATGCTTCGAAGGCATCAGTTTTCCTGGGAATTGAGGCCACTTCCTGGTTCTTTAAACAATCTTGCTTCTGAGAAATCTTTGCGTTGGGATAGGATTACGGGCTGTTGCATATGATGTCACACAAGGGCAGTTCCGTGGTGTCGGACGTTCATGTCAGACACTTCACAGGTCAGTAAAGAGCACAGTGAAGTGAGGAGATGGCTGTCATTTGGGCAGATTACACATCCTGGTTATGGCAATCATCTGGTATGCAGGGGTATAGCTCCTCATCATAGTGTAGGAGATGTTGCTCCAAAATACCTTGGTGTCGGACGTACTCAGACAAATGGCTTTAATGACATGTACATGATTTGTTTTAGGATCTCTGTGAAGTGTTTAAACTTTTTCCAATTATTAATCCATGTCTGACTTCCCAAGACAGTACACTAAAACAGGATTACATAAAGGAATCCATACTTTTTATTATGGGCATGTAACGTGCCATTAAACACAGTGTCGGACGTACATTTTTTGGTGTCGGACTTACGGCGTCTGAATGGAATTTAAAATTCGACTGGATCTTCATCTCTAACAAATGTATTTTAAACTTATCATATAAGATGAACAAAATACCACAACTTCAAACTTCCACAAGTACTTTTTTTTTAGTAACCTTACTCATAAATGTAACATATCAAACCATTTTTGGTGTCGGATGCACAAGGTCAGAAGGTAATTTTACATCAACTTCATCCTCGTCTCCAACAAACATATTTTAAACTTTATCATATCTTACTGAACAAAATACCACATTCAAACCTCTGCAAGTGGGTTTATGAGCAGGTGACTTAAAAATAACATATATAAAAACCTTTTTTGGTGTCGGACGTACAGGGTCTAAATGTTATTTTAAGCCAACTCGATCCCCATATAATGAACAAAACACAACTTCAAACCTTGGCAAGTTGGCTGATAAGTAAGGTAAATCAACAAATAAATATTTGTTCCGGAATCAAACACAACTGATATCAAATATTCAGTTTGTCCTACTGAATACATAACACTTTGCTCAGTAAATTAATTCAATCAATTTCCCGATTCTCACTTGGAAATGGGTTGAGTGTTAACCCACATTTTGGTAATGCCACTGGTTGTAGACAGTTTTATTTTTACATGAGCGGCCTTAACGCGCACCTGAGTCAGCAAAACCGCATTTTACTTCTGGATAAGCAAAGCTTAGAAAGGAGTGCTGTGATTAGACTCGAATATCACTCACTACTTGATCAGTCAATCGCTCACATTCAGCACACTGATGGGGAAATATATAAAAATGAATATATTACAGATTTCATTGATTGTTTCACTTGCATTCAATAAAACGATCGTTGCTTTCGTGAGCACAGACACAAACAAAATATTTGCGTGAAAAATTCAGTAGGTTCCCGTTTATCAAATCGAAAAATTCAAAATGGCACTTGTGTGCAAATGTGTGAACTACGTCATCAACATAAGACTTCCCAACAAGGACGCGACCAAAACGTGTACCAGAAAAAGCAATACACCCATTTTGACTGCCGTAGCGCAATCCAGCCGAGTTGCGATATGCGATCAGAGGACGCGCCACGAAGCCCCGAATGACCTAGAGTTCCACATAGCTACTAGATGTTCATATGCCATGATTTATAACCAACAATTTGGACACATTCACTTTCTTGTACTCACCTTTGTTCAAGTCCAGTGTCTTAAAATCTGTGGAATTTCAAAATCAAACTTCAAAATCAAATTTTCCTCCAGTACAAAGGTGATGGCAAAAAGAAGATACAACTGCACAACATAGTTCCTACTCCAGCTATCAGATGGTAGCTGATCAGTTCCTATTCCTCTTCCTATCCCTATGAAATGCTTTCCTCCAATTCCAGAACTAGTGTTATGAAAGTAATAACCATTCTTGTTACCAGTTAGTGTCCATGAGCTTTAAACTGTTGGAAACTGTGGTGTCGGACGTACACGGTGTTGGACGTAAAAAAATTTGACACCACTATTCCAAGCATGTTGCAAATACCTGATGACAAACTAGTCCATTATAATAAAGACATTATAAACACATTTAATCCAGGATATCAAGTTAGTTTGACAGTGCATATTGATGGGACAGTTATAAAGAATCATTTTTGGTGTCGGATGTACAGGTGAAAAGTGTGCAGAATTTTTTATTTTGAATCGAACTGATTTTTTTATCAATGCAATAAATGCTAGGGCCTTATGTAAAAATCACTCCAGCAAAATTTTGCAACAATGATAATCTTAGATAGAAAAAAATACAATTATTTAAATATGCATCAATCAAGGATACCCAGACTCCTTTATTCCGTCTTACAAAAACACATCTTCCATTGAGGTTTACTCATTGGCTTTGAAAAACAGGGCTATAAACCTTTTGAAGTGATGTATTACAGAGATGTGTAGCACTATTTTGAAATTCCACCTATAGGTTTACTAATTGGCGGAATTGCCCACAAGTTCACTAGGTTACAAGTACAGACAGGTGTGGACATCAAGGAACTCCGCTTGTTTTGTACAGCTAAGGGCAGTTCTGTGATTCAGATTCTGCAGGTGGGGATGATTGCTGCAGTGTGATTCCCCCTCAGTTCAAAGCTGTGACGCCTCACATTCAAATTCTGTCTCTTGTTTGCCTGAGGTTGCATCTCCCCTGGTTTCATTTTCATATATTAGGCACGAGCTGTGCTCACTTGAAGGCCAGCTCATTGGGTTTGTACTGGCAGTTCAGCTCCCCTGAATCCAGTATAGGGTTTCTACCTTGGCTAGCTGCTGTCATCGCTACGAGTCCTGTCGCTCAGGTGTCATCGAATAGCGAGCATCGATGGTTGAGAATTGCAGGCAGTTTGCCCTGCCTTAACCTTGGGGTCAGGGGTGAAGACACTTTTGTCAGACGGAGGCCCTAATTGCTCAGTTAGTTACCTGAGGAGAAAGGGAAAACGTGGGCTGGATTTGATAATCACTGCTGCATTTCATGCTTGTCTGTCCAACTGTAATATTCTCAGCTGCGGTTTTTCCCTTCCTCTATTTTACATTTCACATTTTATGGCTCATTTTTATGTAAATGTTTTTTTACTGTGGCTCTGGGGTGCCTTTATGAAACGGATTTTTATGTCAGGCTTTCCAACTTAGGAGAAATCATTCTAAGGGTTTTTATAGGGCAACCCTTCTCCCCCATAGACGGGAGAAGTTCAGTGTGATGCTGTATTTTGGTCAGGTGGGGATGGGGTAATTTTCCACCGTGTAAAATGGGTACCTGATATGTGGTCAGTGAAATTTTCTCATGTCCGACGGCTCCTGGTTTTGCATCAAAGTGCTGATAGAAGAGAGCCCTAACAGGAGGGGTGTGTGATGATTGGCTTGTCATGGTCTGGTCAAAGGTCAGCAACAATTGCCTCTGAAACCCCCCCCCCCCCCCTTCACCTATTAGAGCCCAACGGCTGGCGCGACAGAGCACACGGCGCTAAAATTACGAGTCGTTTGAGGCCTTGTCGGGACATCCCTCTTGCTCTGCTGCCGTCATGCAGAACTGAGGCTGCATTTGAATAGTCAAAAAATTACATTCTGTCGTCTAATTCCTGTCCAGTTTTGTTTAACCTCGATGGAGAAGGTCATGAGGTGAAGGAAAGGTGTGAAGGGGAATAGGCAGCGTGATCGTGCGTCTCTCTTGCCCGTTATGTTCATCTGTTTTCGTGATTGGCTGGACGGATGGTTGTCGCTCTAAATATCGCCGCCGTGCGGTATTGCCGAGCAGCGTTGTCTCCTTTTTTTTTTTTTTTTTTTTTTTTCCGTAAAGGGTGGTTCGGCGTACCCTATGCTAAAGGTGATGTTAGGAAGCATTGAAGCACCTTTCCTTTACATTCAGAGAATTCAGACACACTTATCATGGCTGCCAACGTTAATAATTACGGGTCATTTTCCAGGAGATGGGAGCTTTCCTCTAATAAAGACCATTGGAACACAGCTCTACGCTGGGTGAGGAAGCCTGTTTGATTCCCCCCCCAAAATTTGTTTTTCCTCATAGTCGCCACAGGTGGACTTTACATGTCTGGTTGCTTTGTAGCGGTCTGTTGCCGCCATGTGCGTTTTTGATTTGCTTGTGTAAACTGGGTTACGGTGATGCTCTGTGCTCAGCGTAATATCTCCTGCTGCTCGCATACAGTCAGACCCCGCGAATCTCCTGGATCAGTCAGTGTGGTATCTCTCAACACTGCCGTTAATTAGTCCATAAATGCCCTCGTTATCATTGTGTATGCTGGGTACATTTCAAAAGAGCAGAACTTTATGACTTTATAAAAACTTGTTATTCCACAGAAGTGCACACTGTACCTGATTTGCATCACCGTAGTGTAGCTTTTTTGCATGGTATTGATGTGCACTGGAATAGTGAGTTTATTTCTGGGCTGGATGAATATTTGCCCAGCGGCCGGGGGTGTGAGAATTGGAAGATCCCCTTTTCTTGCATCCCCCTTCTGTAGAGGGGGAAAACTGCGATGCTCACAACCCCAGCTACACTGTAATAAAGAATCCGGCTGACTTTATTTATAGTTTTCTAAGCCCTCGAGTTTGAGCGCGCAGTTTTGAGTGCATCTCTGGGTCTTGTCTAGTCTGTGGCTGTAGTAATGTGGTGGTCGGATATTTGTCTGGTCGTTAAAATCGCAGGCGTCCGATTGTACCGCGAGGTGCGCAAACATTCGTCTCTGAGTGAGTGCCCCACAGACGGATATTCCTTTGAGAAGGCATGAAGATGTGATGTCATCAAACTGCGACTCTGTTTGCACTGCCTTGAGGCTGTCACCTGGAAATTGCATTTGCACGGATGCCAGTATTTTCTTGAGGACCCACGCCAGTTTTCCAGGGAAAAAGGGCTTTTTCCTGTGGAGCTGTTAAATGGGTGGGCGGGAATGTTTCTGAGCCCCTGTCTGTTAGAAATATAGGAGGCACTGGAGAGAAACGTTTGTAGTCTTGCGGGTCTGCTGATGGTTTGTGTTTAGATGTGAGGGACGGGTTCAGCTGCGATGCCCTTATGATAGAGATGTCCTGTGTATCAGTTTAACTCTGCTACCTGTGGTGCACAAAAAAGGAAAGTGACCATTGTTAACCAGCAATAAATTCCTGAATTCCTAGGTCTCTCTCTCTCTCTCTCTCTCTCTCTCTCTCTCTCTCTCTCTCTCTCTCTCTCTCTCTCTCTCTCTCTCTCTCTCTCTCTCTCTCTCTCTCTCGAAACTATTTCAGTCTCTTGTGGACAGCTTTTGGAACACAGTTGGAATAGCTGTATATACAGCAGGCTCCAGAATTATTGGCAGCCCTGATATTTGCATGGTTTATTTTTTTATGATTTACCATTGGAATAAGTCTCGGTGGTGGGGATCATTACCACTAAAAATGATTTGCACTGTTCTTTGTATGGTGTGGCCATTTGCATTGACCTGAGATGTAGTGATTACATGAATGTTGTTATACAAACCTTGTCTCTTCTTGATGTAACAGATTTGGAGACTAAGTCTCGCTGACAAATAAATCAAACTAGATTGCGCTTGGTGCTGCGCGCACACACACACACCCAGTGCGTCTTACAGGTGGGCGTGCCCAACCTTTGACCTCGAAAAAATTGGGTCAAAATAGAAGCCATGACCTTGACATCGAATAAGCTTCTGGGGACTCCTAGTATGCATAACCGATTTGAATACAAGGACTGTCCTCACAACGGTTCATCAGCTAGAGCGGTGACAATGGATGGAAACGCAGACGGACAGATGGACGGCGGAGGGGACGACAGTATCTCGTTGGCGAGAATCACTGAGGGGGCAAAAATGTTTGGGAACATAAAAAGCTTCTTTGAGTGTCTCCGTTCTTGAGAGAAAATGCTGAGAGCTCTCAGTTTCTACTTGAGCATGCCAAACTCTTGTGACTTGAGAATTTGTGAAGGACTGGTGTAACCAAACTGTATCTTTGTTAAACCTTTTTATAGAAGGTGTGTGTGTAATCTTTACACACATGAACCATAAAGCTACTGACATTGCACCTTGCTATGCATTATGGGTATTTATTTTCTGCAGAAAAATGCTGAATCCTCCGTTAGCACAACCTCTGAGGATGTGATCGAGGACTTCAAGATGCAAATGTGTCTGCAGGGTGATTCAGAGCGAGTTGCGTTCCTCTCGGAAGAGAGAGGTCGCTGATTGATTGGGTTTCGCTTCTCTTAAACTCGGGATTATGAGAGCTATGATAAGGCTCTTATCTGTAATAATTCCCATTTGAATCCCCTCACTGTTATATCACAGAATAGTTCCGTACATCAACTTGATGGAGTGCAGATGGCTTTTGCCGTGTTTTGCAATAATTATTTTCTCTCTTGATCGCCATTCCTTACGGAGGGTCGGCCCTAATCCTTTTTATGATGTCTGGGCGGTCGGCGCGGCGGGATTTGTGGCGTATCACTCGGACTGGAGTCACGCTGCTTCGCGCTCCGGTTGCCACGGAGATTAACCGGGAGAATTCGACGTTCTTTCTGCGCATTCCTGACAGCGGAGACTCGAGTGGAATTTCGGGGCAGTCAAGGACGCGAGACCCTAATGCTCTTTGGCGGCATTTTCGATGATCGGTGCAGGGAGATTTCCCATTTGGTAGTCTCATCTGTAATTTATCCATAAATGTGCGTCAGTTGCGGCCTTTGGAATCAAACCCACATGGACGCGTGTTGTTGGGTTTCATGTCCTGTATTTGGGGGTTTGTACTCTTATCCAGAAAGGGCTGGGAGTGGGTGCTTGCTTTTATTTTTTGACCAAACAGTTACACACCTGATGTGACTGAGCAAGGTCTTTAGCAAATACTTGAACACCTCTGCTCTGTACAAATGAAATGAATTGATTTGACCTGACTTGGGCTGTTATTGACCGTGAGAGCAGATTCCGCAGATTTCTGTAATGAAGATTGAAAGCAGTTGTTGAAAAGAAGAGTTCGGATCAACACTGAGTCAGTGTCCTTCTGTTTGAATGAAGATCCTCCAAAGCAGCTGTAAAGTGTGAAACAGACTGGGAGATTGAGCCGTCTTACGCATGCATGTTGTGGTTGGGCTAAAGCAGGGCAACTCAACCCTGTACCTGGAGATCTACCATCCTGCGGGTTTTCAGCCCGACCATAACAAATCACACCTCATTTCACAGCTATTGATCTCACCAATCTGAACAAGCGGTGTCAGACACTACATACCTCGCTGTAGGCAGCATATCAGTACTTTTGTGTTGACTCAGTTTTAATTCAATAATTGACTTATTCTCTCTGTTTTTGAGGAATTAAAAGATATTCCTAATGAGATGCCGCACATTAAAGTCTAACGTAATTTGATGAATATATTTTGCACACCTGAAATTTCTTACCTGACCCCCGCCAATATTTAGCCCCCTACAGCTAAGGAGGGGGCGCCCCCACGACAGAGGTGTCCCTAGCAGAGGATGTAGAATCGAAATCTATATCTCTAGAGCTTGGTTTGATCTCGAGCCGACCATTACAACAGAAATTATGACGAAAAAATAATTTTTGAACTTTGATTTATATCTTTGACCTACTTTTAACAAGCGTGAATGGCTTGTATTCTGGAGCATAGCTGACCTGTGTATTAAGTTTGGAAATGATTGCGTTATTGTGGCAAACCAAACCGTTTGTACGCAGGGTCATGCTTGCATTTGAATGGGCTGTGTTTTTGATGAGGATTGGTCTCACAATTCTTCAGGATTATTACTGGAGACTACTGTTGTTTTTTTATTGAAATAAATGTGTAAATGTCATTGTTAGGAGCAGGCTATGGCTTTCAAAAAGCAAAATAAATGCAGACATTTGCAAGGCTGGCGGATGCAGAGACTGTACAGGTGAGTCTGAGTGACTGATTGTCGTGACAACACAGAATGTTTACCACAGCTGGTGCCGTCTGTTGGGTAATGTAGTCATTTGCACTGGTAAAATCAGTGGTGTGAAGATTGAATTTTAAGTGGCCTTTAATAATGAATGTGTAGATTTGCAGCGAATTTATTTCATGGAAATGTGCTTGCGGCCCTCCAGCCCCTCCACTACGGCCCGGTTCCGGCTGTGGCCCGTAGTTTGAGAAACGCTACCCAAGGAGTCAGTAAATTTGTGTGTAATGTGAGTGGGGCCAGGGGATCCCGCCCTGATTCGGAATTATGTGACTGTTGTTTTGTAGAACAGGGGTCACAGAAAGTGTCTCACGGCGGGTACATGGCCGACCCCTGACCTCCCGCGGGGACTGTACCCCACAGCGCTCCAGCGGATGGGGCCCACTTAAGAAAGGAAATATTTGGTTGCTATGCAATGCGTTACCATATGGTTTAGTGCACTTGAGGGCGGATACCCAGTTGTAGGTCAGTTTGGGGGGCTGGGGTTGTGGGTGGAGTTGCGCAGTGGGACGAGAGAGTGACAGCAGAGGACGGGAGGGGCTTTGGGACTGGTTCCCAGGCACGGATCGCCCAACCTGCCTTGTTTGGTGCCTAAACTGTGGAGAGTGGACCTGCTGACCCGAGCCCTGTTCGGCATTGTTAGGCCACACAATGCCCCCCATTCAAAACCACCCCCACCCCCCCATCGCTCACTCCAGTCCCATGCAGTGCTTGGCACTGTCACCTCATGCCACCCAGTGCCCCTGGGCGATGCCAGGCTTGTGTAGGACCCTCTGATGGATGGTACGGAGACCGCCCGCCCCCCAGTCATCCCCGGTACTGGGCACAGAACTTAGAGGGGAGTGTTTTTATTAGGTGTAAACACATGCTCACTGTTTGTTTGCACAATTGACGGTTACGGTTGGCTTCTTGCGATTTTTGGACAAGAAGAAGTCTTCCTGTTTTTATTTATTTTACCGCTGTTATTTTTAGCTCATGAGGCAAATCTGGTGAAGGGTTCACTCGAGGGTTTAGCCAAGCACCGGTCTGCCTGTCTTTTAGAAACCTTCAGCTGGTTTTAGACGTGTAACAAAGACTCATACCCATCGAAACAGATTTTTGACCGTTTGAGCACGTGGAAATTTTAAAATGCCCCTGCGAAACACTGGTAGACCCGTGTCTGTCTAAACCCGTGGGTCCACTCTTCCTGCCTGTAGCCTTCTACAGATCTGACTCCACCACCTAACTGTGGCCCTGCTGGCTTGCTCTACACTTTAAAAAAAATTTTTTTTTTTTTTAGCTTGGGATCAAAGGGCCTCAGACCCCTCTTTCTTTCCTATGAACAGGTATTGGTGCTGTCGCCTCACGACAAAAGTTTTTGGGTTCGAATCCCGGCTGTGTCATTGCACTCGAGTTCTGCCACAGGCCTGTGTGGGGTTCTCCTGGGTTCCCTGGTCTCTCTTGCAGGCTGGAGGCACTCTGGCTGTTGTAATGGGGGTGTTGGCACACAGGGTTTAGCTGTTACACAGAGTGAGTAAAAAAAACACTATACACTTTTTAACGGGTCATTTTGTGATGGTGTACATGTATACAACATATTTTGTACTTTTGCCTCAGATCTTTCCGCTGTTATTGGTACCAGTTACACCTCATTAGGTTACAGGCATGACAGCACAGAGGACAATTAAGGGACTCAAGTGAAATCTGACTTGTGCCAACTGACCGGGGCTGGATATGAAATTGACCATGCATGTCATTATGGGTTGCATAGTCATTTGAACTTAAAAACAGGCGTATGAATCTTGCCTGTGCATTGGTTGTGATGACCTGGCACTGCCAAGCATGGTGCGTCCACAGTTTACCCCCAGGCAAAGGGCCTTCTTGGTCACCGAATATCATAGGACACGGAACGTTACAAATGTGCTGCGGAGTTTTCGGCTTCAGTTTCCTGACATGCCATAAATGTTTTATGTTGACGTGAAACTTCACAGAGGGAATTCTGGTTTGTTTGCTTTGTATCAGAGCCTGATCAGTCGGCACAAGTGAAATTTCACTTAACTCCTTAAATTGTTCCACAGCAGTCATGGGTTTAATCTAACAAGGTGCAAACTGGTATCAAAAGAAGCAGAAAGAGCTGCTGAAAACGTACATGTAAAAAGATGTTGTATACATTGCCACGGAATATAATAATTGGACATTTAAAAAGTGTATGGGTTTTTTTTTTTTTTAATTATTATTTTTTTGACTTATACTGTAGAGCATCAATGTTTAGTCAGCTGAGGATGTATAAATATAGCCCAGCCAATTATTATTGTTCCAGCCACTGTAGATGGGCATGTCATTGGCTGTCAGGCACCCTTCTGTGTAGGAAGAGTTTGGCTTGGGTTTGGACTTTATATAGATGTGGTTTTCGAGGAGAAGCCTTGCTTGGGGAAGTGGGCTGCATATTGGTGACAAATCTAATCTTTCCCTGAACATCCAGCAGGAATCTGGACCTGAAGTTTAATATTTTATCGGAGGGACTCTTCGCTAGCTTAATCATTAGCGCTACTCGCTGAGTGGGTAAAGTGGCCTTTTTAAAATTTGTTAAACATTTGGTCATGAATGGTTTGCATTTCCTTGTTTTGTTTAATGTTATATGAAGTACTTTTATTGGCACCAACCTTTTTCGTCTGTGTTTGAGTCGTTTTCTCGTCTGTGACGCGCCATTTACGGTATGAATGAGCCCGATGGCAAAACCACAGTTTCAAAACACCAGAGAGCGACTTCCTGTAATTAACAAAAATTAATCAAGTCAACTGAAGCAATCCTTGGTTCAAGCTGCTTTCAGTTATATTTTACAGTATTAACCCTTAGAGCGCTAAATGCAGTTATTGTTGCTCAATGATGTAAGATGACAAAATCAAAGCTGTTGAAAGCCTATTATGTGGCGACTCGTTTAAGAGAGTCTCCACATAAAGCCGCTTTCACACTGGACGCGAAACAAATTTTTCGCACTACAGATTGCATTCAAAGTCAATGCTAAGACGCAAATACACGTTTACACGTCAAGTTTTCCTTCAACATTTTTGAGCGCTATGCATCACTTGCGTTTTAACTGGAATATTTAACCTAAACTTTCTGATCTGTGTAATGTTTATTTCAGTCCAGCTGTAGGATTTTGCTCTGTCTATCCAACCCATTCATCCATTATCCATGCCTCCTCTTTCTCTCTAGAGTCGCGGGGGGAGCTGGAGTCTATCCCAGCTGACTATGGGCGAAAGGCAGGGACCCAACCTGGACAGCTCACCAATCCATCACACACACACACACCATTCACTCACACCTGCATACCCACTAGGGCTGCACGATAAACGGAATCGCGGTTATCGCAAGCGCAATAAAAGTAACTGCCACTATGAGGCAGACAGACGTGCTTGCTTCTTACCTTTTCTATGACACATACCTAATGCGGTCATTTGAAATGCTTCCGGGAAGAAAACTGTGATTTGAAGTCCGCTAATTACCAGCGAGGTTGGACAGCCTCCTTCACTTTGGCATAATTAGCTTACCTTAAATCAATTCCCGTGTACTTTGCCTAACTTGCGATCAAGCCGTTTATTCAGCCAACTGACTGATCAAAACCAAAATGTGGCCAATAATGATTAAGAACAGATAATGAGAAGCAGACAGACCTAACCAGGCTGCTGTGTTAGATTGAAAGAATCTGAATAGACTGCAGACCTCTGAATTCCACCTCTCGTAGAATTTTTACATAGGCCTATCATTATGCAGATTTCTCAAAAATAAACCATTTTAAGATGGCCTTGGTTTTTAAGCGTTTCAAAATATATATGAAGTGGAAAAATTTTGTAAAGCATATCGAACGTGAAAGTGAGAGAAATTATTTTCGCATTGCACGCAATTGACAAATACAGCGCAGACTTGGCAAACAAGTTCAGGCGAATCTGTGCCGCAAATTTCTTGCATTTTTTATAAGATAATTGAACAAGATTAATTTAAAATAAAATGATTCATAGCTCTTGATTTTGGTGACTTTCGAGCGCCTAATAGCCAACAGTGAAGGTGGAAAACATTTTGTTAAAGCGTATCGAACGTCACATGTAAATTGTTAATGCATTTGCACGCAGCGCAGTCGAATGTAAAACTAGAAATAATCTAGCAAATCTGTCATGTTTCATGGTCATTTAAATTTCAAAATGTAATAAACACAACATATTCAACTAAATCAGACTGTCTACCAATTTAAATTGTTAATTGAGTGAATCAACTGTTTGATTGCAAATTGAGCAAAGCAATTGTTCAGCACGTAATTTACCTGAATGTGTTTGCGGGACAATTTCTACTTTTACGTTTGGTCGCGCTGCGTGCTAATGCAATTACAATTTCAAAGTCACGTTCGAAACGCTTAAACAAAATGTTTTCCACCTTCACTTTAGGCTATTTAGACGCTCAAAAGCAACCAAAATAAACAGCCATTAATTACTTTATTTGAAATCTTGTTCAATTATCAAATAAAAAATGCTCTAAATTTGCGTTTGCCTGAATGTGTTTGCCAAGTCTTCGCTGCATTTGTCTATTGCGTGCAATGCGAAAATAATTTCTCTCACTTTCACGTTCGATATGCTTTACAAAATTTTTCCACTTCATATATATTTTGAAACGCTTAAAAACCAAGGCCATCTTAAAATGGTTTATTTTTGAGAAATCTGCATAATGATAGGCCTATGTAAAAATTCTACGAGAGGTGGAATTCAGAGGTCTGCAGTCTATTCAGATTCTTTCAATCTAACACAGCAGCCTGGTTAGGTCTGTCTGCTTCTCATTATCTGTTCTTAGTCATTATTGGCCACATTTTGGTTTTGATCAGTCAGTTGGCTGAATAAACGGCTTGATCGCAAGTTAGGCAAAGTACACGGGAATTGATTTAAGGTAAGCTAATTAGGCCAAGGTGAAGGAGGCTGTCCAACCTCACTGGTAATTAGCGGACTTCAAATCACAGTTTTCTTCCCGGAAGCATTTCAAATGACCGCATTAGGTATGCGTCATAGAAAAGGTAAGAAGCAAGCACGTCTGTCTGCCTCATAGTGGCAGTTACTTTTATTGCGCTTGCGATAACCGCGATTTCGTTTATCGTGCAGCCCTAATACCCACGGTCCATTTAGTCTCCAGTTAGCCTGACATGATGTCTTTGGACTGGAAGGAAATCTTAATACCCGGAGGAAACCCACACAAACACTGGGAGAACATGCAAACTCCACACAGAATGGCCTCAGGCCGGATTTGAACCTTCTCCGGCTATTAATAACTATTTTTGACTCCTATTAATTATTGATTTTTCCAGTTCTCAAAATGCTTTTGCTTGAAATGATAAATTTGCTGTATGAGAGCCACTAGCTCAGAAGATCGTTAAACACTGTGGAGGATCTGTCACATGTCCCCATGTGACCTTGACCAGAAGTAAAGGGGGTAGATAATGCATGGATGGATGGTTGCAATAGATGGTTACCATGGACACCAGCCTTGTGTACGCTCCAGCTGTCCGTGGGCACGTGCAGATGCGCGGGTGGGCACGGATTCCTCCGGAACAATGTTCTGTTCATTTCACTTGCATTCCCCGTGCAACTACAACCCCCACCCCCTCAAACACCATTTCCCATCCCATCACAGGAAGCTTTGACCCTCTCTGAGAGCTGGAGAGATGGTTCAGGCTGAGATCAAAAGCGCTGCGCTGGGGTTAGGCCGGCAGAGTAAAGGGGGCGCCCTGTCTGAGCCCAGGAGGCTGAGCCTCGCTCGAGCTGGCTCGTGTGTCGGCTGATTGGATGAGATATGAAAATTCCTCTGATTGGCTGTGGTGAGAGGGGGGCGCTGGCCTGTTTTCTGCACGCTGGACAGTTTTGACAGTCTCATCAATACTGCTTGTGATGTTTGAGCGTGCTCAAACCGGTCTGTGATTCCTTTATCTACAGCCCTCCTGGGGTACAGTACAGACAGCGGCGTTTGCCCTGTGGATAACTGACGGAAGACTGGTGCTTGTCTGATGCATTCAGACTCTTGTCTGCACATACCTTTGTCAGAGGTCGATGTCATTTCAAGCTAAGTTTGTAAAGACATTGAGTCATTCCTGGATCTTCTTGAAGTGCAGCAAATTTGTCTGTTTGATATGGAGAGCCTGCATAAAAACAAGGGAGCTCAAATTTTACAGTTTTCAAATACTTGCATCGAAATTGTCATCATTAAACATCCTTTTCAGAATGATCTATGCTCAATACAGTCTCATAACTCACTTGTAGCTGCTGAGTCCCGGAGGTTAATGATTTGAGGTCTTGCCCTGCGACATTTTCCTACCTCCCAGTACATCCTGCCAGCGACCATCTCCCGAAATCCCCTGATGACATCACCTAACTGCCCTGCAATTTCCCCTTGGAATCTTCCAGATGGTGGAGCCGTGCAATGGATCACATCATTGGATGAGTTGGGCGTGATGTAACGGTCACATTATCACTGACTGGATTTCAAGCCTTGATTAAATTGTTTTCAGACGCATTAAAAATGTTGTTATTAAAGTAAAACTTTAAATTGCGGTGTTGTGAAACCGCCTCCTCCCTGGTGGTTTCCAGACCTTGAGTTATGGGTGGATTTGGGGTTGATCATCTGTTGAATCTGAGGTTGATAACAGATTTGGGGTGTTTCCCAAAAGCATAGTTGCAAACATGCGTAGTTTGACTCTGGCTCAAACTATGCAAGTTGGCAACTATGGTTTGGGAAGTATACTACTAGTTTGTGGGGATACTAGAGGTTCAAACTGTAAGTTGGCAACATAGCTGGTCTCTAAGCTTTTAGGAAACTTATCCCTGGTTGATAGTCTGTCAATCCTGTTATGGCCCCCAATTTGTTATGGCGTCACGGACAGCAAGGGATGACAGACACAATTCTTCAACTTCAACAGATTTAATTAAACAAACAGAACCAATCTACTCTCTACCCTACTGACCAAGATTGAAATAATAATAATAAAAAAAAAGATGGTTACAGTCCCTTGGTAATTGAGATGGGCTGCTATGTTGCGATGTCTTGGGACAGGAAAATGCTCCAACACGGGCAAAAATCCACAAAAAGCTTCACAGGTCTTGAAAAGAGTGACAGGTCTGGTCAAATGTATCCTTCTACAATTTCTCCAACTACTACACTCGATTTTTCTCCTTATATACTCTTTTCCAGCCCCCTCTGAGGCATGCCTGGGACAATCCATAGTCTTTACAGTAAAACTAATCACTTTTTTTTTTTTTTTTTCTCTCCATTTTCATTCACTGCAGTAGTGTACATATGGTGGTTTGTCGTGTTCGGGAAGGTACAGGGCCTGGTTTACTGCAGGGCCAAGTCACGATCATGTTGACAAGACTAAAAAAAAATTTTCTTGACCCTAATATATTAATATATAAAAGAATAAATATATTTTGGAAAGGTATCAACCTATGTTTTCATCAATTCAATTAAAGATGAATATACTCAATGAAATTAATAATTTCAATTTTAAAAATATGTGTACATAATTTATTTTTGTTGCTAAACTAGGAAAGGAATGTAAAGTCATGAAACAGTCATACTAAATAGTGACTATTTTGTATCTGAAAAGTGTATAATTGTATATATGTATATATGTCGGCCGCTGACAGCGTAGGCCTAGTTTTGTAAATGTATCCATGCAGTATGGTATGCCTAAATATATAGGTGATATCATGTACATATTGTAAATAAATACAGTAAACAACTTATTGTGTGTTTGTCCATGTGTTACCTATTCAAAATGTCCATGTGTTACCACCAGACATCACTTCAAAAAAAAAAAAAAAAAAAGCCCCCAATTTATTTACAAATGAATATTTTGATATTTCCACACCTGGACTAGACATGGTATAAATCTAGGCCTACGCTGTTGACGGCCGACAGCAAGGGGTATATCCCCGAAATTCCCCAATCCTCGAGGCCCCCTTTATTAGATTCCCCTTTACTAGACCTACAATATGAGGCAAATTTGAGGTCTGTGTAAGTAATTGTTCCAGAGATATGGTTAAAAAACTGATTTTTTTTTCAATATATAGCGCCACCCAGTGGCAAACCTAGGTGCGCATACTTGCCCAAAATCTAATCCGTTCATCCTCTCTACCATATCTACCCATATGCTAAAAATGAGAAGCCAATGTAAAGCATTTTGTGAGTTATCGCGATAACAGCTAAATTCTTCAGACGCGGCGGCGGGTGGGGCGAAACCATGATATCCCCGAAACTCATATTTCGGGGATATAAAAATAAGTTAGAAAAAAATCTTTTAGGGACATGCATCTGGGGGCTTTTAAAAAATGTGAAAATTTTGATGTTAATTCGGTGTCCATGTTTTACCGAGTGTATATAAGACCCCTAAAATGTAAGTAAAAAATTAGAGGCCTATTTTATGATTTTACCTTTTTTTGCAATATTGCTACCTTTCCAAAATGGTATAGATTGCATTTTTCTGATTATTTCAGAAGTTATGGACTAAAATATGATGAAAAGTAGTAGACTGTCCATGTGTTACCATGGTGACTTGGCCCTGGGACTTCTGGCACGTGCAGCATCTTTTTAGCACGCTTAAAACCAATAACTCAAACAGTGACTACTGCTGTTTGTTATACATCAGTCAGTGGCTGTATGATGGTAATCATTTCTGCGCTAAAATAACTAGCCTGTACTTATGCCCTGTGTAGAACAGGCCTAGAGTATTTGACATTGTTTGGACCGATCTTGTCATATGCAATGGGGGTGAATGGGCCTTCTAATAAACTAGGGCTTGCGCGTGAGAGCCACTTCTCCAGTTTGTCAGTCAGTATCCTGCACCAAACCTGTGTCAGTAATTTATCAGGTAAGGAGCTTGTATCGCATTACCCCAGTGATGTAACATGAGAGCACGCCGTCAGCATTTTGCGACTTGCGAAGACGGAAATGCCGCGAGCACGTTGTAACAGTATCCCGTTAGTCCCGATTCTCAGCTGTAGCCGGTGAAATGGAAGCCCGTTCTTTTCCGCTCTGGTAGTTGCGGTTTTGCCTGGCGTGCTCAATGCGTCCAGCCCTCGCGTCGAGCTCTCTTTCAGCTTTGTGTTTGGTTTCTGGGATGCCTCGTGTCTTCTCCTCGGATATTTACTGTGTCCTGTTGCAAAATCAACATCAGTACAGGCAGCGTGATCTCCCTGGAATAATAACTCTCGTGTGTTCTTTTCTGTGTGTCAGCGGTTGGGGTTTTTTTTTTTTTAGTCTGGTTATATTTCAGTTCACCATATTGCCTAAAGTATTTCCCCTCATTTAAGCTGTAACATCGTGTTCGAACAACCCTGTTACTTTCAGAATTTTTCTCCGTTCTGGGCGGCTTTCCATCTGCTTTGGCCCCTAATCGTTCCTGGAGATTACAGTTTGGCACAAAGTCTTGTCTTTTTGTCTAGAGCGTTTTTGAGATGCATGGAATGAAGTTTGGTATATTTGTGTGCAAGTCGGGGCCAGGTATGTGGATCTGGCCTGTGTTAGTAGGAGCTCTGGCTGGGTTCATAACTAATTAATGGAACTTCCAGTGGTCTGGATTGTAAACCCCTCCCTAAACCAGCTCAGCGTGTGGGACAGTGGGGTGGAGGCACTTAAGGTTGAGGGTTTTCCCTAGGAGGGGGATCCCTGGTGGCGAGACGCGTGTATTCGCATCTTTGCATTGACTTTGAATGTAATCTGTCGTGTGAAAAATTCATTTCGCGTCCGGTGTGAAAGCAGCTTTACACTTGCCCGATGTTCTGGTGAAACAAGCTGACATTTATAATGCCCGTAATGGGTCATTTGTCGATACTCGTGTCTGTGCCATCCTTCCTGGAAATGGATTTTGATCCCAACTCTGTATTGGGGCATGACCAGTGAGTGACCCCCTCTTGATTTCAGCCTGAAAGAAGCCCAGAGCTGTTCTGGGTAAGAGACACACCCGGTGATGTTGGAGCCATTTTTTTACATCTTCGCCCTGACCTGGGCTCTCATTCATAAAAATTGTGTAGCTTTGTGCTTGCTTTACTTTGTAAATGAAATTGAAGGCTTGCAGAGGTTCGATGAACAGGCATGCGCACATGTTTATTGAATAAAGTTTGTTTTTAAAATCTCAAATCTGCGGGTGAATGTGGCGTACATATTTTTTTTTCTGATCGTACGCAGTGTTTATGAATGAGGCTCTTGATGTCCTTGTTGAGATTATCGTAGCTGAGATTTAAAAACACGACTTCAGTCAGGTTCCTGATTCCGGTTGTTCCTTATTTAGTTTCGGAGTTTCTTACTGCTATGGTCGCATTCCTCGCCCGACATCCAATCAGGGTCTGCTTCACATTCGGGGAAGGTGCCTCGATCAGACTGGCTGAAATTTGGTCAGTGAATGTGAGACGGCGGGTTCCCAGGCACGCTCGGATCCTGGAACATGGGCTGTTGGAAGGGGGGGATTTTGAGGGGGTGTTTTGGAGGTCAGAACAGAAAGGAGATGATTGGCACCAGCTGTCAGACAGGAAGCGTGTGTATGGGGGGTGGGGGCCGGCGGTGGGGGCCATGTCTACTGCAGGGGCCCACTCTCGCCCGCGCCAAATCTCCCGAACATCATTACCGGCCCACATGGTCTTACCTGCCTGCCGTGCCAGGAAGAAGTGCCAGTTTCCACGGTGATTTAAAGGTTGTTGTGGAGCCCCGAGTCTGCCTGAAGCGCAAGCCTCCTCCTGCTGAGGCACTTTCATTTAGTGTGTGTGTGTGTGTGTGTGTGTGTTTTTTTGTGTGTGTGTGTGTGTGTGCGCGCATTTTGTGTGTGTATTTTGTGTGTGTGCATTTTGTGTGTGTGTGCATTTTGTGTGTGTGCGCATTTTGTGTGTGTGTGTGTGTGTGTGTATATGTATTTTTTGTGTGTGTGCATTTTGTGTATTTTGTGTGTGTGTGTGTGTGTGTGTGTGTGTGTGTGTGTGTGGTTGTATAGTATCATGACCAGTATGGGATTTATTGTAGACTCTTATTCTGTATTTAAAGATTTAATCTGGCTCACCAGTGATGGGCTTTTTTTAGTCTTTTTTTGCTCAGGGTTTGTGATTATTACAGGTCTGACTCCAGTCAGGGTGCTCAAACGCTCTGAGGAAAACCAAAATACCGTATAATTCAACCAGTAAGATCCCGCTGGGGTTAGAATATTCCAGAACTGTGGTGCCCTTCAAAGGCAGCAGTTTTTATTTCCAGTCCATTGTCTTGTTTTATTTATAGATTTTCTTTGTTCTTCCTCTCCGTTCAGATGTATTTTTTATGTACATTCGATTTCGGCTTCCTCTCTCTGTTCACGTGTGTTTATTCGCCGGTCTGCTTGGCGGTCAGGTCGGCGTGATTTTTGGCGCTCCTGTTGGGAGGGGGTGGGGCTGGCGACCCTGAAGGCTGTCGTGTTCTGTACCGCACTTCAGAGAGCAGCGGTCTGGCATTGGCGGGATGGGAAATGGTGTGTCTGTCTGTCTGTGTCTGTCTGTGTGTCTGTGTGTTGGGGGAGAGGCCGCGCGGTGTGTGTCAGACATGCATTACTAATGCACCGGAGACACGAGGGTGATCCGGTTGAGTGTCCCATTGTCTGTACTCGTGTTTTACTATTGTTGTGTCAAGTTTTTACCTTGTTTTATTTTTCCATCTTTTATGCCCTGTTGTGGGCATTTTATGTCTTTTTCCATGTGAAGCACTGGATTCATGGAATTCCTTTGCAAAGTACTATGAGCTGAATTTAGTGGATGAAAGGTTCCACTCTTATAAGGTTTATTATTATTATTATTATTATTATTATTATTATTATTATTATTATGGGTAGCAATTTGTAGAATGTTTGCGTTGGTGGCAGCAATGGGCTAATTGGGATTTGTCGGCACTGTTTGGTGATGTTTGATAAATAGATTGTGGATTTCCGAATCAAAAACAGGCTCCAAGATGCGATTTCTCATGGGCATTATGAATTGACACGGGGAAGTTTTGGATACACGGCAGAAGTTGAAGTGTGTACCAAGTTGCAGGTGTGAACATTGTGTGGTTAAGATTTTCGTGGAAGTCTGTTCCTGCAGGAGTATAGATTATGATCATCTGTGGCAGTGGAGTGAGGAGTGCAGGGGCTCATGGGAAGTTTTGAATGCATATTTGTTGATCACGCATCCCCCTCACCCCACTTGCACTGCGACTGAGAAAGAGGAACCAGAAGAGACCATAAGACCACAGACGGGTTCTAAAATAGCCTTGAGCTGTCTTTACGAAACCAAAGAGCAAGAGCAGCATCTCGATACTCTAAAAATGTATTCTGTGCCAGTGCCCCTGTCCTGTGTTGAAGTGTGACTTATGACATAGCTTTTCTGGTTTTAAAGGCTGCATTACAGTAAAGGGATGTAGTTTACTGCACTTATTAGACTGTTGTCACTGTTGCCCTGGTCAGTATATCCACATTACTAATGTCTGTTTGTCAAAACACACGCAGTGCTTTCACAAAATATCTGCACAAGTGGTTATCTCTGCAAAAATTCCTGAACATTGATATTGAGGTGTTTGGTAGGAAATATTACGGTGTTTTGAGTTTGTCCGTACTGCCCAGCTGTAGCGGTTACGCGCGGGTGGTATGGTGGTGTGAAGAACAGGCTGTGGGGAGGTCTCTCTCTCTCTCTCTCTCTCTCTCTCTCTCTCTCTCTCTCTCTCTCTCTCTCTCTCTCTCTCTCTCTCTCTCTCTCTCTCTCTCTCTCTCTCTCTCTCTCTCTCTCTTTAGTGGCTCTCTGACTCAAAATCGAGTTTCTTATTATAAAATGGTTTCCAACATTGAACAATTCATTGACATGTCTGTCAAGTTCAGCATGATGTCTTATTTTCGTCTTTTTGATAATTGCTGAAGGTTGCTTAGCTTATTGTTTTCTGTTGAAGGAACTGTTATGTTTTTAAGTGGATAATGTGCCAATAAAGGCGTGTCAAATCTCTCTCTCTCTCTCTCTCTCTCTCTCTCTCTCTCTCTCTCTCTCTCTCTCTCTCTCTCTCTCTCTCTCTCTCTCTCTCTCTCTCTCTCTCTCTCTCTCTCTCTCTCTCTCTCTCTCTCTCTCTCTCTGTCTGCATGAGTGAGTCCAGTCTCTCCGCTGCACTGGTGTTACTGAGAGCGCTGCTCTGTCAGGATGATGTCCTGCCGAGGATCTTTTGTGGATCTGGTGGTTGCTCACCGGGGTGGGGGAGGTGGGGTGGAGTTATATTTGAGGGACACCTAATTTTGAAGGGGTTTCAGTGCATTCATGGTCACCTGTAGTCCGGAATTGAAACAGGGTACTGTCAGCTTGGGGGGCCCTTTGCTGTTAGGTTATTTATTTATTTTTCCAGTTTAGGTTGTTCAACAGGTTTTGTTTTTATTTAGTAATTTATCCTGATGCTGGCCCTCTTTTAGAAGGGCACGTTAAAACTTCGGCCGGTTTAGGTGGGTGTGAGTTTAAGTTGATCCAATTAGATTTTTAACCATGTAAACTGATAAAATGACCTCTGAAAGATGGCGGACTGTAGCCTGGCTGATCCCTCGTTTTCATTCACAGGTGGGTGGACTGAAGTTCTTTCATCATTGAAAAGTGACTAATGAAGGAAGGGAGCTAAATCCTCTGAATATTTTGGGAGGTCTCTTTGCAGGAAGGAATGGAACCCAGCTTGCAATGGGGCACTTCGGGGCTGAGTTTTGATGCGTCTGATTGGACGACAGTTGGTGATAACTCCATAATGGAAATCAATCAAAGGCTGATGAACAATAGGGTTTAAAAAATGCTTGCTCATTGTTGTTGCACCCTACGCCCTCGTTCACACCCTAATTAAAGCCCTACAGTGTTCAGGTATCGGAGACCACTTTCAAATCACATATTTCTCACTCTTTACCTGCTGTCCTCGTTGAGAGAGGTCTGCCATCATTAACGCGCTTTCAATCCCTTAAATTAATAATGTGTAGGGGTTTTCCCAGGGTAACTGCAGTTTGAAGCTGCAACAGTGTGACATGTAATGGTTAATCCACCTCTCCTTGTTGACCAGTCATCCGCTACAGCTGGGGATTGAGTGAGCGAGGTCGTTCCATTATGCCCCTATGTTTTAAGGAGGAAATGACAATTTATTGGTTGTCGGTTCGTTCAGTTACTTCTGGTGGGGGCGGGGTCAGGGAGCAGGTATTATAATGGTTGCAATTGCTGCACAGTTTATACAGTATATACAACCCCAATTCTGAAATGGTTGGGACAAAGTGTAAATTGTGAATAAAATCAAAACGCAATGACTTTCAAATCATACCAGCCAGTATTTTATTCACAATAGAACAGAGATAACATAGCAAATGTTGAAACTGAGAAATTTAACAATTTTATACACAAAATGGGCTCATTTCAAATTTGATGGCTGCTACAGGTCTCAAAAAAGTTGGGACGGGGCCTGTTTACCATGGTGTAGCGTCCCCTCTTCTTTTTAACACAGAGTGGAGGCGTCTGGGCATTGAGGAGACAAGTTTCTTGAGTTTAGCCATTGGAATTTGATCCTACTCTTGTTTAATACAGGCTTCCAGCTGCTGGAGAGTTTTGGGTCTCCTTTGATGGACTTTTCGTTTATGCGCCAAATGTTGTCAATCGGTGAAAGATCAGGACTGCAGGTAGGACATGACGCCCATGATTTCCAACAAGAATGTCAAATTTGGACTCGTCTGACCACAGGACACTTTGCCACTTTGCTACAATCCATTTTAAATGAGCCTTGGCCCACAGAACATGGTCGGCGCTTCTGGATCATGCTCAACAATGGCTTCCTTTTTGCTTGATAGTTTTAGGTGGCATCAGTGGATGGCACGGCGGACTGTGTTTACAGACAGTGGTTTCTTGAAGTATTCCTGGGGGCATTTAGTAATGTCAATGACAGAATCATGCCGGTGAGTGATGCAGTGGCGTCTGAGGGGCCAAGATCACGACCATCCAGTAAAGGTCTTGACCTTGTCCCTTACGCACAGGGATTTTTCCAATTTCTCTGAATCTTTTGATGATGTTATGGACTGTCGATGATGAGATCTTCAAAGCCTTTGCAATTTGACGTTGAGGAACATTGTTTTTAAAGTATTCCACAATTTTTTTACGCAAGCCTTCACAGGTTGGAGAGCCTTTGGTCATCTTTACTTCTGAGAGACTCAGCCTCTCTAAGACATCCCTTTTATAGCCAATCATGTTACACACCTGATGCCTGTTAACTTAATTACTTGCTAAATGTTCTTTCAGCTGATTCTCTTTTATATTAAATACTTTTTTTGCTTTGTAAAATGTCTCAGTTTCAACATTTGAAATGTTATCTATGTTCTATTGTAAATAACATATTGGCTCATGTGATCTGATAGTCATTGCATTTTGATTTTATTCACAATTTACACTTTGTCCCGACTATCTCGGAATTGGGCTTGTATATATATATATATTTTTCCCTACCCCAAATACTGGGAATCTGTTAATTCCACTGCAGCGACCTGCTACAATCAACTCTGTAGGAGGTGGCCGTGACGGGTAATGACTGTGTTGCTCTGTGCAGTCACACAGCGCTGTGACACGCAATGACAGTTACAGTATGCAGTCGCACCGCCTCTGACGCACTCCCTTTGCTGTCAGAGAATAATGCGATCAGTGTATATTCTGCTGGCAGACCAGGCAGCTCAACACCGGCTCAGTTGTTGCCTCAGCAGTGCTTTGGTGCTGGGACTCGAACACCTGACCACAGGGCTACCAGACGCACATCTTCGCCCTGAGGCACTCCGTAAGCTGAGCTGATTTTTAAAAATTAAAAGTAAAATTCTTCTTCTCAAATGCATCTTGATTTCTCTCTTTCCCCATCCATTGTGGCGACTCTCACGGCAGAAATAATGAATCGCGTCTCTGACCGAACGAACGCTGGCGAGCTGCTCTGTGGGCGATTTGGCGCGAGGCCTGTTCTGAATATGGCAGGAGCTGTACTGGAGCAGATGGCGATGCTGGGGTCTCTGCAGGATTGGCTCTGTGGAGCTCCTGTGGAGGAGGGAAGCATTTCTCACCCCCCCCCCAACCCCCCATATCTGTACCCGTCCCCCCTCACTACCCCCCTCCAGTGCCATCATCCCAATTTCCCTCCAAAACCTCCTGTAGGTCATTCATTGGTTTTCTGCCTACATTTGTGTTTGTGTTCAATCAATATGAACCCTACAGTAAAGAACATTCCACTTTGTTCTGGCATAAATGTTTTAAGTGCACATTCTGGGGTCTCTTGTCTGTGGCCCCCCTGGTACCAGAGATCAGCAGTGTCTTTGCATGTACCTGTCCCACAATTATTCCCTCAGGATTTGACTGTCATTTCAAACTGGATAAAGGACTATTGCATTCATCATCCAGTACTATAACTGGGGAGGGATGGAGGGGGGAGGGATGGATGGAGTGAGAGAGGGAGGGATGGAGAGAGAGGGGGGGAGGGATGGCTGGAGAGAGGGAGGGATGGAGAGAGAGGGGGAGGGATGGTTGGAGAGAGGGAGGGATGGAGAGAGAGGGGTGAGGGATGGATAAAGTGAGAGGGAGGGATGGAGGGAGAGGGGGAGGGAGAGAAGGGGAGAGAGGGAGTGATATAGAGAGAGGGGGAGTGATTGAGAGGGAGAGTGATGGAGAGAGGGAGGGAGGGATGCAGTGAGAGGGAGGGATGGAGTGAGGGAGAGAGGGATGGAGAGAGGGGGGGGGGGGGTGGGGGGGATGGAGGGAGGGAGGGAGAGGGAGTGGTACAGAGAGGGGGAGTGATGGAGAGAGGGACGGAGGGATGGAGAGAGAGGGGAGGGATGAGAGAGGGGGGTAGGGAGTAAGAGGGATGGAGGGAGGGAGGAAGGGAAGGAGAGAGGGGGAGGGAGGGAGAGAGAGAGGGGGGAGGGTGGGAGAGTGAGGGGGTAAGGGAGGGAGAGTGAGTGGTAGGGATGTAGAGTTATGGGGAGGGATGGAGTGAGAGGGAGAGAGAGGGGGGGGAGGGAGGGTTGGAGAGCAGGTTGGCTGGAGCTGATTGGCTGGATTAAGGCCCTGTCCTCTCTTTGATCTCGGTTCAGAATATTTTCGGAGCCGATTCTTCCCCCCCCCATCTCTCCTCTTCTCTTTTCATCATATCTGGTTTTTCCTTTCTTACAGTCTGTCCGTCTCTCGCTGTTTGGCTGAGCTCATCAGGTAATCGATACAGTGGCATTATGGGATGCACTATGGTTAGACCATGAAGGCTGAGCTTGAGGCGTGTGTAAGAAATCTGGATCAAACACACTATCTGTGTGTCATTAGTGCTGATCAAAGGCTGTAACAAACTCCACTAAAGCTGACAGTTAAAGGAGTACCCCTGTGCTGCGTCCCGGGGAGAGAGACGGGGATAAAATGGGGTGTGGAGTTACTGAATTTCAGGTGTATCTCTCGTATACTCACTGTTTCATGTGCATGCAAACACTGGCTTTCATGAACTGAAGACACACACACACTCACAAGCACGCACACACACACTGATTTGCTCACACCATTTTTTTTCTTTTTTTTTCCTTTTTTTTTGCTGTGTGAACTTTGTATGAATTTCCCAGTGAGAACACAGACCTTAATAAAATGGGGTGGAGGAGGGGAGAGCCTTGGAAAGAAGGGATTGAAATGATGATGAGGGAGGGATGGAGAGGGGGAGAGAGAGGGAGGGAGAGGGGGAGCGTGAGCAAAAGGAAGGGAGAGAGAGAGGGAGTCATGTTGAGAGAACAGCAAATAGAGCAAAGACGCAAAGATGGAGAGAAGAGGGCAGGTTGTTGGGCTTCTTTAATTCACATTTATGAAAGTGGTGGAAATGCGCTTTATTAAACTTATCATACGTATAAAGCACTTTTAGGTCGATACGGACACTTTGACTGTAGTGGGTGAGGGGAGTCCATGCTGCCGATGTAACTCTCGAATCTAACAGCGTTTAGGCTTCATCAGGTGATGAACAGGTGATGCTTTCAGCTGTGTACGTCTGATGCTTTATGGTAGTGGCTCTTCAAATGTGAACTGTCTTGTCGTTCAAATGACCGTCAAGTTTGCACTCACTCGTGTACTTCAGATAAGAGAATCTGAGAAATCGAATGTGAACGATCTCAGTGTTTCCTGGTGGTGTTGGTGTAGGACCCCAGACTGCGGGGTCTCGTGTGGTGAGTGTTTTACGGTCTCCTCTTCAGAGAAATGGTACTTCGTTTTACGGAAGAGTCTGACTCCTACTCGAGTCGAGTCAGGTTTATTTATTGAGCACATTTAAAAAGGTTTTGAGCTAAAGTGCGGTGCAAAGATTGCCAGTGAAAAGTAATAAAAAGGAGTAGCTACTCTCATTTATTGGAATGATGGGAAAGAATCTCTCCTGTTACAATTGTAGGGCCCTATGAAATCAGTTTAATTTTTTCCAAATTCTGTTTTTTCCGTTTTAATTTTTTGGAATTCCGTTTTTTACCAATTACACCAATTTTGCCATCAGAGAGAGTGTGCTATTTATGTTAATGAATAAAATGTTCACTAATTAATAGAAATAACTTTAAATTAGTTGATGCAACCCTCCATTTTCCTCAGTACTTAAAGTCAGAACAAATAATGCATAATGATGCAATATAACATTGCACTGTGATGAATGAATTTTTTTATTAACCTAAAATAATACTACAAAATAGTCTCTTTAAAGGAAGTGTAGGCTACAGTCAAAAAGGCAGACAACGGCTGTACTGACGTGTTATTCTGAATGCCCCTTTTTAATCATTTATAATCTTATTGTATATACGTTGTGTATATATATGAATGTATGAGAGCAGCAGTAATGACACCCAGTTTCCCCCACGAATCAACAGCTGTCTGATTCCAATGCATCAGCTATATTTAATTTATTTTTTTATTTTTAAGAAACTTTTGTTCAGTAATCCCAATACTGTGTATTCCATCTTAGGACAATATGTTCTACAGTAATGATTAAACATGAACAAACTGACACAAAGGTGCATCAGCTCTTATTTCACCACTGGGGGACAACGTTACGTCATAATTTGCATGCACACAATTCAAAAGAAATATTGTAGGCTATTTACAGGGTGGGGAAGCAAAATTTGCAAAATAAATCACCATCCATAGATTGTATATTATTCTCAACTGGCATGTTTATTGAAAAAAGATTAGACTCAGATAACAGTTTATAGTCTTTGCTTTTTCGAATAACAGGTGCACACAATTCAGGGGAGTGGTTGTGGGATTGTTTGTACTTTAAATGTCAGTGCAAGTTTTGCTTCCCCACCCTGTAACGGTTATATAAGTTGTTAAGCTAACCTAAGATGACCCATGACGATGTTTAGACCCCTGCAATCCCTGGCATCAGTGGTCTCATCTACAACAATGAAAAACTTCTTCCCACAGATCTCCTGTAGCACTGAAGAGATGTGTTGCTCGAACACTCGGGGCAGGTGAATTTGACGAAGGCTGCTCACATTTTCGCGTGCATTCGCATCTTTACATTGACTTTGAATGTAATCTGGACCCGCAAATATTTTGTTCAGCGTTCGGTGGAAACGTGGCTTTACATACAGCATTTCAGTCAAATTATGCCGATTTCTGCGAAATTCCGCGTTTATCAATAGATTCCGTTTTTATTGGCCAATTCCGCGATTCCGTCCGCGATTCCATGATCGCGGAAATCATAGGGCCCTACAATTGTTTGATGTGCGTGAGACCCACCCTCTGTTCGCTCTTGGCTCTGATTGGGTGTGCTGAAGCAGAGTGTGTGGGTCCTCGGGTGTGGGCGGGGTTTATGTCTGTACAGAGTGGTTTAGGCCTTGCTCATGACAAACGGGTCTTTTGTACAAGCCGTGACACGCTGAACGACGGCGCCACTGACTAACGCTCTCCACCTCCCGTAAGGGCCGTTTCGTGTTAAATATGTGGCTTGGTGAATTAAAGTGGAAAGGTGGTTATTGGAAAGTTTGGGATAAAAAATACTGCCGTTAGTTTTTTTTTTTTTTTTTTTTTGCATCTCTGTCTCCCCTAGTGTGCTGTTGGGTCTGGTTCCTGCTTCCTGTTTCCTGTTTTATACATTTTGTCCCCCCATCCCCCCCCCAACTGTAGCCTAGCAACCATCCTACATCAGCAGAATGGAATTTCCGACCAAACATTCCGTATGGACCATGTGACCCTGCTTTACCTCAGAGTGAATGAACAGGGTTTGGGTTTGGGTTTGGGAGTATGAGCTGCGCGCCACCACCTGTGGGCCTGTTTACTGGCTGGAGGGTGTGTGTGTGTGTGTGTGTGCGTGCTTATTGGTGTATAACTGTCTGTGTGTGTGTGTGTGCTTATTGGTGTATAACTGTCTGTGTGTGTGTGTGTGTGTGTCTGTGCATTTGTGTCTGTGTGCATCAGTGTGTTTCTTGCTGTAGTGTTCAGTGTGTCACACACTGTTTGGATTCTCTGCTGGGACTGTGCTGCTTCAGCTGAGCTCGCCATTCCTGAGGTTGTTGTGACTTCGTTTTTTGTTGTGTGTTTTCTCTCTCTCTCTCTCTCTCTCAAGCATTTATTATTGATTTCTTTTGGGATGGACTACGCAAAGTGTTTTAATCTGTGGTGGGAAGAGGGAGGACGGGCTTGTACATCTCGCCCGTCGCAGGGAAGATTTCCAAGTACAGTCGACAGTGATTACTGTGTGGCCCTGACAGTGTGACGGAGCATCGTGTGCCTTCGTTTGTGTGAGGGCGGGGGGGAGGGATCAGCGTTTAGGGAAGACACTATTTTGGACAGAAATCCTGGAGTTTTTTTTCTTTTGTGTGAGTGTGTGATTTGAGGCCTGGTAACGTGCAGTGTTCATGTTTCTTGTACATCCATTATTGACTGATAACCAATGGATAGTTAAATTCCCTTTCACTCTGCTCTCCATCTTGACAGCAGGTTTGCCATTTTTCTTTATGAAATACACGCGCTTTTTAAAATTACGACGTCTTATTTCCTCAAGAGAAGATGCCCTCGGTTCTTGACGTGCGGGTCGGGGTGGTGGTGGTGACTGGCGATTGGTGCTCATGAGGGAGCCCTCGCTGACTGCTGCCCCGTACCGTCCCGTCCCTGGGCGAGAGTGTTGAGTGTTGGTGAGTGATTCTGGCCGAAGTCCATCTGGCCTGGGTTTGGAGAAGCACTAACAGCCAGGGCCTCTGTGGTTAGCGGCGGTCTCCCTCCTTTCATTCGCTCTCTGTAGTCATTATTCACTTAATTGCCTTTAAGGGAAGAAAACCAGGGCCAGATTTGGATTTAAAGGGACACTTCGCCGAGTTTCAGCCTTATCTCCATCTATCGGAGTTTAGGGATGTGGAAAAAATTATGCGGTTTTGCCTTTTTTTTTTTTTTGTACATCTCTGGAAACTGGCGGCAAAATCTGTCTACTTCCCCCTCCATTGTTGTTGTCATTTAATGCGTGCAGTGATGTAGTTGGAGGTTTGGAAGAACTGCTTGGGATTTTAGTTTGGATTTCTGGTCTCCAGATCTAGGCACCCTAAGTGCGTGCCCTACTTTACTATTGGAGCTGATGGAATGACAAGTGTGTCTGTGTCTGTGAGTGTGAGAGAGAGGGCAGAAACATAATTTGCACAAGTACGCAGACGCTTCAAGCCACAAAAGGTGAATTTTTGGCGTTGTTTCGTACGGAAATGTCACCTGAAAATGATAGCGCAGTGTTTGTGTGAGCTGCAGTCTGAGTGTCGAAGCTGGCGGGCGCTATAGCATGAAACAAATGTAGAGACAGCTGTTTGGCTTTGCTTCTGTGTTTAACGCTGCGGTGATGGAAACGCTCTGATCAGCTCTATTTCGCCCCCATGAGGACTAACGTTTCTTACCTCCACGGGTGCCTAAGATCGTACATTGAGTTGAACTGAGCATGTTCACTGGGGACAGACCCTTTTGGTCCCTGGGCCTGGTGTTTTGAGTGGCATCTCGGTCGTCTTAATTTTCATATCTTGCTTTAGAACTAATGTTAAATATTTTGTGGTTGTCTGCCTGTGCGCCACACGGCCATGAAATCTGAGGTGAAATGAGGTCTTTTCGAGTGTCGTACCCCCCCGAGAGGTGTAGCTGGGATTCGTGCATCTTAGGATATGGGGCTCCAGGAAAAATACTGAACAACAGAAACTCAACTCTGCTAAGGGATAAATAGATATCCTGACCTGATTTCTTCTTCACGAGTGAAAATCACACACCTCAGAGGTATTTTGTTCAGGCTGAAAAAATCTTTTTACATCCACTCAGGTGGGAGGCGAGGGAGCCCTACAGGGAAACGCTCACTCATACGTCACCTCCGCTTCCTCCGATGGCCAGCACTGCTGATTTGGGGAATATCGGGCGATAAAATCTCAAATTGTTATCAGTGCTTGTAATGTTGCGTTCTCTGTAATTCCTTTTGCCGTTTGACAATCGAGCGTAAACTATCATTTTTCTAACAGTTGAAAATTGGATGGCAGATTCACTTAAGTCATTCTTACTCAATTAATGAGACCTTTATCAAGTGTGTTATTAATTGAAATAAGTAGCTTTAGCACTGGCTGCCGGAAGCTATTTTGTTGAGGTGGGTGAAGAGCACTAGGGTAAGGTCACGGGATTTGTTTTCTTGTAGATGGGACGAAAACAAAACTCATTGTCTTCTGCACACGTCCCTACTATAGTTCTGTGAAATGTTTTACATTTATTTGGAAGACATTACTATGAACTACAATTGTGCTGAAGCAAAATGATATCACTTCTGTGTAAATGACTCTTCTGTCTTAAGGAAGCTTTATTGTAGATGGGACAGCTTGTGACGTTGTTTTTAGACCCTTCATGGAAAATCAAAATCTGTTAAATATTTTCAAGGAACTAGTTCAATTGATCTATGAAGTAAAGTAACTGCCCTACAACATGGAGAAAAAATTTTTTGTTAAATCATCAATATTAAGATAATGAGACCGAATAATGAGATTTGTAGATGGGACACCCTGAAAGTTTGTAGATGGGACAGATATGGGACACAGGCAATTCTACGAGTTAATGGGAGTTGATAGGAGTATAAAGCACTCAGGTTAGTGCAAACAAGATGATAACAAGAACAACATCAACTTAAGAGTCCAAAAAGCAATTTTTTGTAGAACAATCGACTAATTACAACAACTCATTAGGCTTAATTAGAAAATAAAAAATACATATCATTTTCTTCTTGATGACACATAACTTGCTCACAATCAATCCATCCATCCATCCATCCATCCATCCATCCATCCATCCATCCATCTTCTTCCGCTTATCCGGAGCCGGGTCGCGGGGGCAGCAGTCTAAGCAAGGATGCCCAGACTTCCCTCTCCCTGGACACTTCCTCCAGTTCTCCCGGGGGTATCCCGAGGCGTTCCCAGCCAGCCCGGCGACATAGTCCCTCCAGCGTGTCCTGGGTCTTCCCCGGGGCCTCCTCCCGGTGGGGCATGCCTGGAACACCTTCCCAGGAAGGCGTCCAGGGGCATCGATATAGATGCCCAAGCCACCCCAGCTGGCTCCTCTCGGCGTGGAGGAGCAGCGGCTCTACTCTGAGCTCCTCCCGGGTGACAGAGCTTCTCACCCTATCTCTAGGGGGCGCCCGCCACCCCTGCGGAGGAAACCCATTTCAGCCGCTTGTATCCGAGATCTCATTCTTTCGGTCATGACCCAAAGTTCCTGACCATAGGTGAGGGTAGAAACGTAGATTTACTGGTAAATGAGAGCTTCGCCTTTCGGCTCAGCTCCTTCTTCACCACAACAGATCGGTACAATGACCGCATTACTGCTGCCGCTGCATCGATCCGTCTGTCAATCTCACGCTCCATCCTTCCATCCTCACTCGTGAACAAGACCCCAAGATACTTAAACTCCTCCACTTGAGGCAGGAGCTCTCCTCCAACCCGGAGGCTAGCCACCTTTTTCCGGTCGAGAACCATGTCCTTGGACTTGGAGGTGCTGATTCTCATCCCAGCCCGCTTTTCGGCTGCAAACCGCCCCAGTACATGCTGAAGGTCCTGGTTCGAAGGAGCCAACAGGACAACATCATCCGCAAAAAGCAGAGATGAGATCCTGTGGTCCCCAAACCGGACTCCCTCCGACCCCTGGCTGCGCCTAGAAATTCTGTCCATAAAAATAATGAACAGAACCGGTGACAAAGGGCAGCCCTGCGGAGTCCACCATGCACGGGAACAGGTCTGACTTACTGCGGCAATGCGAACCAAGCTCCTGCTCGGTCATACAGAGAGACCTTGACGGCCCTTAGTAGAGGGCCCCGGACTCCATACTCCCGAAGCACCTCCACAGAATGCCACGAGGGACACGGTCAAATGCCCTCTCCAAGTCCACAAAACACATGTGAACTGGTTGGGCAAACTCCCATGAACCCTCAAGCACCCTGCGGGGTATAGAGCTGGTCCAGTGTTCCATGACCAGGACGAAAACCGCATTGTTCCTCCTGAATCCGAGGTTCGACTATCGGCCGAATTCTCCTCTCCAGCACCCTGGAGTAGACTTTACCCGGGAGGCTGAGGAGTGTGATCCCCCTGTAGTTGGAGCACACCCTCCGGTCCCCCTTCTTAAAAAGAGGGACCACCACCCCGGTCTGCCAGTCCAGAGGCACTGTCCCCGACTGCCACGCGATGTTGCAGAGGCGTGTCAACCAAGACAGCCCCACAACATCCAGAGACTTGAGGTACTCAGGGCGGATCTCATCCGCCCCCGGTGCCTCGCCACCGAGGAGCTTCCGAACTACCTCAGTGACTTCAGCCCGAGTCATGGATGAATCAGCCTCTGGGTCCCCAGCCCCTGCTTCCTCTACGGAAGGCGTGTCAGTGGGATTGAGGAGATCCTTGAAGTATTCCTTCCACCGGCCGACAATATCCCCAGTCGAAGTCAACAGCTCCCCACCTCCACTGTAAACACTGTTGGCAGGGCACTGCTTTCCCCTGCAGTGCAGTGCTCACAACACAATACAAACTAATAAATGTGCATATATACCATGATTCTATATGTCATATTTGCAAGTTACTTAACTCTGTGGCACTAATTACTTATTTGCACCGCATAAGTATGTTTGCCACATCTCCATTCATAAGATATGATTTGATCCAGTGCACATACTTTCCTGTTCAGTGAGTTTCTTTTATATCGAGGTGAACGTTGATGAAAATGACCCTTTTGATCTGATCTTGAGTTAGCATCAATAGTACACAAATCAATAGATCAATCAGTGGTCAACATTTCGTCTGATAATCTACTCAGTTACATCAAAGCTTATTAAAAAACTGACTACGTCGATGAAAAAAACGAATATTGGTGAAAAAATTATTAGTGATCGTGTTTAGCCTAATTAGTATTTGCTAATTATACTAATTAGCAGTGTTCTAGTAGTATTGCATGTGATCAGGTCAACCATAAGCTGAAAGAAGAAAAAAAATCAAATTGAGGAAAAACTAATTTGTGATTACTAATTAGCATTTACTAATTAGACTAATTACCATTGTTTTAGTAGCACATATCATCAGATCAACTAAAAGCTGAAATATAATGATATGAATATCTTAACACTCCTAGAAACTAGCATTTTAAAATTGTCCCATCTACAGAGATGTCCCATCTACAAGCTTGTCCCATCTAAAATATGTAGATGGGACACATTTTCTCTATTGTTTTACTGAAACACAATTATTTTCTTAAAATGTCAACTATGTCAATTGTATCCATTATATATTCAAGTAAGAGGGGGAAAAAAAGATTATTTGATTTGAAACCGAATTGTGGCTCTGAGAGAAACTTTTGTATCTCAATCTAAATTAGCATTAATTAACCACTTAAGTCTTTTGTTTAAGCACCTTCCAGTGAATTGTAAACATCAATTTTTGTATAGAGAATGTCTCATGTGATGCCCAATCAATATGCAAAATTTGAAAGCCATAGCTACTATGCCTTGTCTATAAAACAATAAAATCATGTGTCCCATCTACATACCTCATTAACCAATTTATATTATCTTGAGAATGAAACAAGATATGAGCAAACAGTTTTCAGATTCAAGAGGTTCAGCCATTTTACGTCCCATCTACATAAAAAAATTAGTACTATCTGACAAAAAAACTTTGACACTCATGTCGCAGACACTCCGTGACTGCACCCACTAAGACTGAAAGTACATTTGGTTTAGATGTTCTTATCATAATTAATTCTTGGGTCCTGCTAGCATTCATAGAATGCTTTCAAACCCAATCTTTCACACATTCTTACACGCATACACAAACACGCACACACTCACCTTCATTTTCACTCATTTATATTCTTTCATATTCATTCAGTCATTCTCATACTCTCTCACTCATACATAAACCCCCTCACTTGCGCTCAAACTTTCTTACTCACTCACTCTGGTGTTCATTTTTGGCAGGATGTTGATGGTATCATCAGTGTTCTGGCGTTGGCAGGATGTTGATGGTATTATCAGTGTTCTGGCGTTGGCAGGATGTTGATGGTATTATCAGTGTTCTGGCGTTGGCAGGATGTTGATGGTATAATCACTGTTCTGATGTTGACAGGATGTTGATGGTATAATCACTGTTCTGATGTTGGCAGGATGTTGATGGTATAATCAATGGCCGTTTCTCAATACCAAAAATGCTGAGAACGGACTTGCATGCTTGGGAGGAACTTTCTCGCCAGTCATTCTAGGAGGCGTGCACTTCCAAGGCTACGAGCACTCAGAACGCTGTCGATGGTTTGAGATGATGTGTTCTCATTGGTATTACGTAATACACCAGCCAGTGAGCTGCGACTTCCTCTGCCATCATCCTTTTTTTTTTTCCTCAGTTATCTGTGGGGGAAGAGGGCTTTGTGAGCGTAAGCTAGTTAAGGTGCTTAGCTTAGCTACGTTTCGCCGGCTGTTGCGGAGTTTCTCTACTCCTAAAACATTGGAGCATATTCGACATAAAACATCGTAAAGCAGCCAATATTCCAAATGTACTCAGATAATAGTTCCTCGCCTTAAAATTGCCAGAAGAGTATTTAGCCAAGAAATGGCGAACTAATATTGCAACAACAAGAGACTTAAGCCACTTCCACACTGGACGCGAAACAAATTTTTTGCACGACAAATTACATTCAAAATCAATGCAAAGACTTTGCATTGACTTTGCATGTAAATCTGTCATGCGAAAAATTTCGTTTTGCGTTTGGTGTGAAAGCCGCTTTACCGATCCTGGCCTTCTCTGGTCGTTCTTAGGGGCGTCCCGCTCCCGCTTGGATGCCGAAAAGAATTCTGGGATATGCGTGCTGTCAAGTTCACACAAGTTACCATCCGATGCATCCTCGGAAAAATGGGCGTGTCAAGAACACTTCCGGGACTGGTAACCGTTCTCATCGAGATGCGAACTTTGAATTGAGACAGTGCGTGGTCTCAGACGAATGATGTTTCTCAAGTTCACAAGAACAGAAGTACAGAGAAGAACGCATATTGAGAAACGGCCAGTGTTCTGACGCACTCACTCTGGTGTTCAGTTTTGGCAGGATGTTGACGGTATAATCAGTGTTCTGGCGTTGGCAGGATGTTGATGGTATAATCGGCGTTCTGATTTTGGCAGGATGCTTATGGTCTAATCAGTTCTCTCATGGCCTCTCAGTAGGGCTGTTAGCAGGGCAGAGGGCCAGATTAAGAATGGCTGCTGATCCAGAAATGCTTTGTTAGGCTTGTTGCTGCGATTTCGCGGGTGGGCGAGCCAGTGGCTCCATCTGTCCTGACACGGAGTTTGGCTCGGTCTTCGCCTGGATGTCCTCTGGGCAGAATGTGGGAGCAGGCAGCCTCTGTGGTTATCTTTCAGCTATTTGGATGCTCTGTCCTCTCTCGCTCTGTCCCTCCCACATGATTTTTTTCCATAAACGCTGCTCTGACCTGGGCTATGGCCAGGGCGGACAGCCTTGAGAATAGATTTGCGATTTGGCAATTGGCCTGCTCAATGTTTTGGGCTGTGTGCAGAGGGGAAAGCCTGACTACCCTAGGGAGGGACACAAACTTTGTCCTTTCCATGAACTTTGACCTTTGGCAATAACTTTGAGGTGTGACTGTTAGTTTGCTCTGAGATGAAGCTTACAATTGACCGATGCCTAACATTCCCCCCCACGATAACCTCCGGTTTTCTTCGTACTACTTCTTCAAGATCACTCCTGAAGTTCATCTGTATTCAGAAACTGTAGTACAAGGCTGTAAAAAAGTAGTACTCGCCTGTGGTGTCTTTAGAGTGCTCATTTGCAATTTAAAATTCTGTGTGCTAAAGGTTTTTGTAATTGAACATTTTCACGGCGTGCACGCAAGCGATGGCGACAAGGACTCCTGCTCCGCTATGCTACGTTAAGGTCAGTGAGTAATTTGCTGCTGCAGAGTAGCGGCTAAAAGTAGCTCAATTTGCCCTTCGCTGGCTCTGTTTGGGTAGAAGAGAAGCTCGTTTATCGCACGGACAGAAACGGCACTTACGGTATCGCCTCTGACTGTCCTCATCAGGGACTGAGTGACTGGGAGATGGGTGGTGGGGGTAAAATTGAGTTTTATGTGAAAGGTTCGCGAGTTCCCTTTATAGTGGACTAACAAGGGCAGGGGTCCTCAGTCTTACCCAGAAAGGACCAGTGTGGGTGTGAGTTTTCGTTCCAGCCACGCAGTTACACCTCTGATTCTGCATTGCATAGCCACACTAAGATCACTCCCCACTACTCCCGTGGGCTTTGGTCTAATCCACTGCGAGACGCTCTGGATAAAAATGTCTGTTAAATGCATGAAATGTAATCATGCGCCAGAGGAAGCGGGCCTTCGGTTTCTGGAATGTTTTGCTCTAGCACTAAGGCCACAGACTGTGCGTGTGTGTGTGTGTTTGTGTTTCGGTGTGTGTCTGTGTGTGTCTGAGAGTATCTGTGTGTTTGTTCTTGCATTGTCTGCATAATGAGGAGGACCAGAATGCATTTTAAACCAACAGACTGGGAACATTGTTTGGAAGTGAGGACACAACTACAGAGGCAAATTGTCGCGTACTGGTTAAGGTAAGGGTTAGGGCTAGAATTAGGGATTGGTTAAGGTTAGGATAAGGGTTTGGGGTAAGTTTAGAATTGGGGATAGGTAAAGGTTAGGGTAAGGGTTTGGGGTAAGGTTGGAATTGGGGATTGGTAGAATTGGGGATAAAGGTTAGGGTAAGGGTTTGGGGTAAGGTTAGAATTGGGGATTGGTAGAATTGGGGATAGGTTAAGGTCAGGGTAAAGGTTTGGGGTAAGGTTAGAATTGGGGATAGGTAAAGGTTAGGGTAAGGGTTTGGGGTAAGGTTAGAATTGGGGATTGGTAGAATTGGGGATAGGTTAAGGTTAGGGTAAGGGTTTGGATAAAGGTTAGTTAGGGATAGGTTAAGGTGAGGATAAGGGTTTGGGGTAAGTTTAGAATTAGGGATAGGTAAAGGTTAGGGAAAGGGTTTGGGGTAAGGTTAGAATTGGGGATGGGTAAAGGTTAGGGTAAGGGTTTGGGTAAGGTTAGAATTGGGGATTGGTAGAATTGGGGATAGGTTAAGGTTAGGGTAAGGGTTTGGGGTAAGGTTAGAATTGGGGATTGGTAGAATTGTGGATAGGTTAGGGTAAGGGTTTGGGGTAAGGTTAGAATTAGGGATGGGTAAAGGTTAGGGAAAGGGTTTTGGGTCAGGTTAGAATTGGGGATTGGTAAAGGTTAGGGTAAGGGTTTGGGTTAAGGTTAGAATTAGGGATAGGTTAAGGTTAGGGTAAGGGTTTGGGTTAAGGTTAGAATTAGGGATAGGTTAAGGTTAGGGTAAGGGTTTGGGTTAAGGTTAGAATTAGGGATAGGTAAAGGTTAGGGTAACGGTTTGGGGTAAGGTTAGAATTGGGGATTGGTAAAATTAGGGATAGGTTAAGGTTAGGGTAAGGGTTTGGGTTAGGTATGTGTTGCTTATTAAGATTAAGGAAGGGCTGTAGAGACAAAAAAAATGAGTGGATGTCAATTTAATATCCTCAATAAGATGGAAGTATAAGTGTGTGCGCTTGCGCGCGTGTGTGTTTGTGTTCTGTATGATTGCGTGGAATAATGGGTCAGGGGAAGAAGGCCATTTTCCCCCTTCTTATATCAAAGCTGTGTAACAGGAGTGAATTCGTACAGAGCCCTCTATCCCCAGCGGCAGTGGCCCCATCTGTGGAGTGAGCTCAGCTCTGGGGTGTGGCTGTGCGTCAGCACACCCTGTCCTGAGAGACACGGGGTGGGGGTGTGTGTGCAGGGTCCTTACAGCTGCTGGGAGTCCTTGAAAACCCTTAAATTTCAATGTGGCATTTTCAATGTTTGTTAAGTGCTTGGATTTTGAATAAAGTGCTTGAAACTACTTGGAAACCGTAACGTTAATTGCAGTCACTTTCATGATAAATCTCTGTTTTGACTGAGTTGTTTTATTAAATGTGTGATTTATTGCATCTGAAAGGAAAAGCTTGAAAGTGCTCCGTGGAAAAGTGCTTGCATCTGACTTTGGAAAAGGTGAAGGAACCCTGAATTTGGGAATTTCTGCTTTGGTTAAAAAGTCCCAGTATAGCCCACTTAGCTGTGGGCTTGTAGCGAATTTGCTCCAGCTTTTGAAGTCTCAAAAACAGGTAATCTTTTCTTTGTGTGAAATGCAGCATTTAGGAAAGTACACAGGGTTTTTTTTTTTTTTTTTGTCTTCCTCTCTCTAAACCTTTAAATATTGATTGAACGCGAATAAAAGGCACACCTGCTGTTAGTGCCGGCGGATAGGTTTTCCTCTCTTCCTGTGTTTTGATCTCATTCTCTGATATTACGGTGACATATTTGCACATAATCATTTGCATCATGCGTTTAACTAATGAACTGAAGATTGGGAAAACCTTTGAGTGCTAAAGACACAGAAATTCACTACATAAGTGTGTACAGCAGTGCAGTTGCTCTTTTAGTGCCTCGATGCTGATTTATTCCTCTCATACAGTGCAGGCCCAATATATTCATTTCATCACTGCTCTGGGGTTTTCCCTAGTCTTCTGTTCATTTTTCAGTGTTCATCCTCTGTTTGGGAAATCTTTACTGCTCTCGACTTCCTTTTTCATGTCTTTGATTTACGATTAAGTATAGCAGCTTGTTAACAGAAGTACACTGGTTCTCTTGTTATACTACGTCTAGGGTTGTGCAGGAAGGGGTTAATTGAAATGGGTAGCTTTTGCACTGGCATGCTGGGAGGCCGTTCTTTAAGAGGGGGGTGTAGAGCGCTAAAATATATTGGTGATCGAGGATTTATTAGTTTACAATTTTATTAATTTTTGTTGGGTGGGTGCGTAATTGAGGGGAGCCTTGGCGAGCATGAAAAGCTTGTTGTGAAATTATAGCTGCGCCATTTTGTTCGGCGTGTAAATCCACGAGAGGGGCTGCTGACGAATGGAAATGTATGCCGTAAAACTTTGGAAAAGTTTTGCATTGACTGCTGTAAGAGAAAACAACTCTCCTCTTCCCTCATCTTCAGTTTTTTTTTTCTTTTTAAGATTTTGGGACAACAGAAAGAAGCTGTTTGACTTCCCTCAATGCAGTGCGTGTTCGACAGATTTTTAATTTTTTTATTTTTTGGTCACCAAGCAGCTGCTGTTATGCATCTCTGCTTTAGTTTGCATAAAGCCCTTATTTTCTGTATGAAAATGTCTTTAATAGTGAAGATTTTCTCTCGTTGAGTTTATAATTATTGTTATTGTTCATTACATTTAGTGTTACATCTTGGTAGTCAGTTATCGGTTATTCAGAGGGATTTATGCAGATTTCTTTTTAAATAATAAGGTATGGGGTCTAGGGGCAGGATTCTCGCTTTGGGTGCGAAAGGTCCTGGGTTAAGGTCCCGGGTTCAACTCCCAGACGAGCCCCCAATGTGTTACATCCAGCCTGCGGACTGATCGAAACATAAAATGGGCAGGCAGCATGGTTCTGAAAAAATAAAGGATTTAATTACAAAAAGCACATTAGCAGACAAACTATTAGCCTAAAACTGCAATGAGTGCTGAATGGAACATCATGTGGTCGCTGTCGGGTGAGCTTACTGTCGAGTCCCCTTTGGAGATCGACAAACTCCTTTTGAAGGGTATTGCCTGAAAAAACCAAACCTGAAATCAAAAACACAAAATACAAAGAATACAAAGCATTTACCAGTGTTTGCTTTGAACACCAACATTGATTCTCCTGCCCTCTCCATCCTTAGTTTTCAATGCTGCTCTCTTTCCTCTCTCTCAATCTCTCTCGCTCTCTGTTTCAATTCTGTTTACTACATTGTCACAAGAAAACGCTAATCTTGTATTGCAAATGCATGCGTTCAGTCCAGCCCTTATGAGGCTCACCTCATTCGACAGCTAGAGATCTTATTGCGCTGCTAATCGTTGTAATGCTGGAGGGAGAACCTACCGGATGGTTTGATCTTTGAGAGCAGGGTTAGTTATCACTGCATTAAAGGGAACGTGCTTTTAACGAGCATCACTGAAGTATGGAGATTAATGAACAGTGATTATACATGAAAGAGAATACACTAATACGATTTTCTCTCTCTCTCTCTCTCTCTCTCTCTCTCTCTCTCTCCTCCCCCCTCCCCCTCCCCAGAGCTCCCAGAGAACTGGACAGACACGCGAGAGACATTGCTGGAGGGCATGGCCTTTAACCTCAAGTACCTCGGCATGACCCTGGTGGAACAGCCCAAAGGGGAGGAGCTATCCGCTGCCGCTGTCAAGAGGATTGTTGCCACGGTGATTAACCCCCCCCAAAAAAAAAAAGATCCCTGCAACGGGAGCGCTGCAGCCCCAGATATGTCACTCCGTGTTTATTTCCATGTTCCTTCATGTACGCGCCCCCCATGCTGCCATTCTGCCCCGACAGAGAACTTTCCGTTGTCTTTCACGACAGGTTAATTTGTTTGTTTTGACAGCTCCGTCACCGAACTTCTTCCTCTGAGAGCAGTGTCGAGTCGGAGCGATGCCGTTAGATGCGCAGGAAACGAGAGATGGAGTGGGAACCTGCGCATAAAATTTATTTATTTTTTTTCCTTTTCAGTTTTTTTTTTTTTTTTTTGTTCTACAGCGAGTTGAAAGCGCTCCATCCTGCCGGAGCGTTTCTTTACCCTGGGCTACACCGGGTATCTCCGCAGCGCGTGTACTCCGGGAGATCTTTTCTTTTCATATCGGGGCCCATGTTAACAGGGCAGAGCAGCCAAAAGGCCCACATGAGCAGCAGATTGTCCAGAAATTTGGCGCTGAGCATGTTATTACATTTATTACATTTATTTAGCAGGCGCTTTTATCCAAAGCGACCTACAGTGAGTGCATACAGTAAGGTCACTGACACTGTAACCCAACAGACTGGACAAGGTACAATTCACATCCAGCATTAGTCACCTGAAGTCATGAACATGTAGAGCAAAGACTCTACAGAAGGTAGCAGCACACAGAGGAGAAAAAGAAACAAGGCAAATGGAGCCAAACGGTAAAGGTTTTTTTTTTTTTTTAATTTTATTTTATTTTTTGGAAGTAAATAAAAGCAGGGGAGGGGGGCGATCAGGTCAGGAACGGTCTAAACAAGTGAGTCTTAAGGTTACGGCGGAAGAGCGGCAGGGATGGAGCAGTTCGTAGGAGGTGGGGAGGTCATTCCACCACTGGGGAGTAAGATGGGAGAAGCTGAGTGATCTGGTAGAACGACCAGCTTTCCGACCCAGGGTAGGGGGGCGAAGTCGTCCTGCTGCTGCCGAACGAAGTGGCCAGGTAGGTGTGTAAGGGATGACCATCTCTTGCAGATAGGAAGGGGCGGTCTTGTTGGCTGCAGCATAGGCCAGAGTTAGGACTTTGAATCGAACTCTGGCCGCAAGTGGCAGCCAGTGCAGGGATCTCAGCAGGGGAGTCACATGGGAGAACTTTGGGAGGTTGAAGACAAGACGAGCAGCTGCATTCTGGAAGAGCTGCAGGGGTCGGAGGGTGCAGGATGGTAGCCCAGCCAGCAAGGAGTTGCAGTAGTCTAGACGGGAGATCACGGTGGCTCGGAGAAGGAGCTGGGCTGAGTAGGTGGTCAGGTAAGGTCGAATCCTTCTGATGTTGTACAGAAGAAATCTGCAGGACCGTGTTCCAGCTGCGATGTGATTCTTGAAGTCCAGTTGGTTGTCCAGGACGACCCCCAGGTTCTTTGCAGAGCAGGTAGCAGCTACTGCAGTGCCAGCAACGGTGATGGCAAGCTGTTGTGGAAGGGAGGATCGGTGCGGGATGAAGAGGAGCTCCGTCTTCTCAGGGTTGAGCTTCAGATGATGTCTGACCATCCAAGTAGAGATGTCTGCCAGGCATGCTGAAATTCTTCCCTGCACCTGTGTGTCAGAAGGGGGAAAAGAGGAAAAGTTGAGTGTCATCAGTATAACACTGGTAACAGAAACCATGGGATGTGATGCCAGATCCAAGAGACTTCATGTAAAGAGAGAATAGCAGGGGCCCGAGGACAGATCCCTGAGGAACGCCCGTAGTGAGGGGCTGGGTGGAAGAGACAGATCCCATCCAGGACACCTGGTATGTCCTGCCAGCCAGATACGAGACAAACCAAGAGAGAACAGTCTCAGAAACTCCCATCCGAGCCAGAGTGGAGATCAGGAGTTGGTGGTTTACTATGTCAAAAGCAGCAGACAGGTCTAGAGGAATCAGGACAGAGGAGAGTGACGAAGCACGAGCAGTGGCGAGTGCATCTGTAACAGATAGAAGAGCAGTCTCCGTTGAGCGGCCGGCTCGGAAGCCAGATGGGTGGGGATCGAGGAGGTGATTCTGTTGGAGAAAAGAGGATAATTGATTGAAAATGTTTTTCCTTTGTGCGAGGCGCCCGGTTCTCTGCGAAAATATACAGTGAAAATGAATCCGCTATATTACCATTATTGATGATATGCGAATAGACTGGTTGTCCTGTCAAAACTGTTTATATTAAAGGGGACCTATTACGCTGATCCTTCTTTTAATACATATTAGTTATGTTAAAATGTTGGTTGTCCATGCTCAACCTCTGAAAAGTTTCTAAACATAAGATACAGGGGTTTTGCCGTAATCCAAGAACGTGATTTCATGAGCGTGATTTCCTCTCTGAACAGCTCCTCCCGAGATCTTCATGAGATCTGGGCAAAACCTGACGTCAGGTTTTGCCGTCCAATTAGTACAGACCTAGCCAGAGCCAATCATGGCGCTAGACCTGCCCACACCGGAAACTATTCTAGCAGGCACTAACAACGACGGATCATACTATGCCTCAGTAGCGTCGACACTTTTGGAAATGCAAAAGAAGAACCGCAGATCATTTGAGGTGCAGTTTTGTTAGTATCTCTCCCAAAGCTGCTTGTCCGTTTACTTTTGGACGCAAAGAAAAACAAATATTTCTCTTCGAAAAGACGATGCCACCAGAAATCAGTGGGTAGCTTTTTTTGTTTGCTGGCAGCAAACAGCCACGGCCAAAGGGAACGTTAGCTGCTTGTGCTCAGCATTTCACCAAAGACAGCTTTGTCAATAAAGGATAATTCGACACAGGATAAGCGTTTCAGCTGCTTCTCAAACCTGAAGCAGCTGCATCGATCAAGCGCTCAGAGCCACAAGCTGTAAGTAACCATATAACAGCAAATAATGTAAGTGAAGCTAACATGTTACGGGTGGCTAGCAGGACGGCTAGCGATAGTTAGCACTAACAACTGGCCTCAAACGCAGGCTTTGTAAAATATCTGAAGATAAAGCCTGTATTGGTCGCGACTGTCCGTGACTCTCAGACACAGAAGCTGTAAGTTGCTTTTACTGCATAAGCCAACCTGACGTGATGGCCAGTTGATTGTGGCTGTAGCACAGCGGCTAACGTAGCCAAGTTACTGTTGCTAATGTTTGTGTCCTAAATATGCAAGAGTGGTATCAGGGGAAATTCTACAGAAGGTGTGTGAACATAAACCTCATTTGAAGCTAACTTTTTAATACTTGTTTGTAATTTGGATGCTTGGTACAACTGTTCACAGTAACAGAACTTGCTGGCTGTAAAACCTGTATTGCAAGGGTTTGTCTCTGTGGTTATGACCGCTCGGTTACCAGCTACTGCATGTTAGTTTGCGTGCTGTGCTAATTAAAAATGCTCCTGGTTAACTTATATGCAGTAATTCTGATCGGTATGCTTGTGTTACTTGGTAAGCATCAATGTGGCAGTTTCATCATAACGTTGCCCGATTGTAGCCACTACAGTTAGTGATCACTTCACTTATCCATGACCGGGATCAGCCGGATGCTTCGCAAATGTCTGAGCAAGCTCTCTGGTGCTACCATGAAAGCAATGCGAAACGCAGAAGCTCTAACGTTACCGGTTTACAAATGATTTCTCTGCACTACCTTGACATAATTTCATCCCCCTTTAGAAATTGTTGTGGCTATTAAAAAGCCGAAAAAGGCGGAGATTAAATGGGTAATTCTTTCCTGTAGAAGTGATCAATTCGCTAGCTCCACATAAGCAACTTGTCCGCGCTAACGGAACTTGCGGTCTGCAAAACCTGTATTATGTTCATAACATAACTGAGCTCTCTCTAGCTGTCGCGTTCTATTCATAAAGCTGCTTTCACATCAGACACCAAACGAATTTTTCGCGCGACAGATTACATTCAAAGTCATGACCGCTTACCAGCTACTGCATGTTAGTTCGCCTGCTCTGCAAATTAAAAATGCTCCTGGTTAACTTATATGCAGCAATTATGATCGGTATGCTTGTGTTACTTCGATAAGCATCAATACGTTGCCTGATTGTAGCCACTACAGTTGAAGCTAACCGGAGAGGTGCTGTATGTGTCTGCCGAGTTGGGGTGCAGTTAGACCAGACGTAGATTTTGCAGAGCTTGGGGTGCGTTTTTGGGTGCTTGTGAAACGATCGCTTTACTCATCCATGACCGAGGTCAGCCTGATACTTCTCCAATGTCTGGGCAAGCTCTCTGATGCTACCGGTGAAAGCAATAGGGAAGCGCACAGGCTATAACGTGTCCGGTATAACAAACGATTTCTTTGCATTGCCATCGATTGAATATTAAATTCTTTCCTGTAAAAGTGATGGATTCGCTAGCTCCACATAAGCAACGGTTCACGGAGACGGAACTTACGGTCTATAAAACCCGTATTATGTTCATGACATAACCGGAGCTCTGTCTAGCTCTTGCACGCTATCCATAATGTGCCCATTTTCCACGAGGAAAAGCTGGTCATTCCGAAGCAATAAGTAAACCATTAGCACAGGCAATTTCCGAAAAGGCCGTTTATCTTGGAGCTTTCGCCCCTCTGTCATATACCAGCGCGGAAGCTGTTCGTTTCTCCACGCTAACAACACACCACAGCGATGCACACGAGCCAGCAGGTCCTAATACACACCGAAGCAGTCCATAAGCTGTTGGTCCACTTTTAGCTGCTCCTCATTGTCCATGTTTCCTTCTAAACTCAGACCCACCGGATTTCTACGGTCTCCGGTCTACACTTGGGCATGTCGACCCGTTCTACAAATGTGTCTATATGGGGTGGATTCTAGCTTTCCCTGCATCCTAGCTATAAAGTAAATAAAACCGGTGTACTCACCACTGTCGCTGTAGCAAACTGTAGCTGATAGCAAATTTGAGCTTGAGCTGCCAGATTTTCGCACTGCGTCCTCCACTTTCGCCGCTGCGTTTGTTAGAACAAGTTCATTTCATAAGATCTATATTCAGGTATCAGGTTAGATTGCGGAATTTTCCCGCCGCTTCTTATCAGATTACAGACGTGTCTTGCGTTTCACTCTGGCGAGCCAGTCCCGGAAAACTGCGTTCTGCAGCCTGCCCCGCCTAACTCCTGCCCTCCACAGAGCTGGCCAGTCAGAAGAAAGTGGGCACACGGGGAGTGGAGGCCATAGCGGAAGAGCCACCCCAATGAGGCGTTTCAGGCAGAGACTAGAATGGACTACAAATGGGGTTTTTTGAGGATGGCAGTTTGAGTTAAACAAGGACCCTGTTTGGGCTTTGAACGATCAGGAGTACTCTAGGGGAGTCCAAGATCAAAATATAACCTTGGAAATATAGCATCCGAGGTCCTTCCTTTAAAGGCTCTTAAAAAAAGATTAGAAATTGGTTGTCATTGGCAGTCAGTGTTCTCCTTGATCAACATGCTGTTTGCCAAATATTTTAAAATAAATGATGGTGAGGCCTTCTTACCCATTTGTTTGGGGAAAAATCTCAAACTTGAAGCAGACTCAGCAGAGACTGAACCCAAACTCGGTGTTGAAAGACGGGGCTGGCAGGAGGTGCTCTGCAGCAGCGATGCTGCATGTGTTGATGCCACACGCGTGTGAGCCGCTATAGTTTAGCGAGGTAGCTGTCACGCTGCAGTAGCTTTACGATTTTATTTGCAGTAAAACGAGGGCCGGAGTCTAGAGCAGATGACATGGTGAGACAGGCTCTCATTAAGGCTTGTTCAAATCCACGGCTTTGCGGAGTTACAGTTCCCTGGTTCCCTGCATGTTTTTGTCAGGTTGTTGGAATCCAGCTCTCCAGGGCTGCCATGTCTGCTGGTGTTTTTGTGCGTTTGTTTTTAAGCGATGAGGTTGAAGTATTAGTGAGCAGTCTTCTCACGCTAAGAAAAAATATGTTTGTTTGCCTTCACACGGCGGCATTTTCCTGCCTTAACAGATGAAGTTTGTTTGCGCTCTAATATCTCAGTTTTGCACTTGTAGCACCCGGGTCGACTTCTCTGCTGTGTGTTCCAATATGACAGCTTCTGCGCTGGCTTTTGCTGAACACAGTGAAAATTCAAACCGTTCTGTCAGAATTGGGTTTGGAATGTTATGTGGTTTTGTTTGCTTCATGCAGTGTCTAATGCAGTGTTTGACTCTTTGCTTCATGCAGTGTCTAATGCACTGTTTGACTCTTTGCTTCATGCACTGTCCAATGCAGTGTTTGACTCTTTGCTTCATGCAGTGTCTAATGCAGTGTTTGACTCTTTGCTTCATGCAGTGTCACTGTTTGACTCATTGCTTCATGCACTGTCCAATGCAGTGTTTGACTCTTTGCTTCATGCAGTGTCTTATGCACTGTTTGACTCTTTGCTTCATGCAGTGTCCAATGCAGTGTTTGATTCTTTGCTTCATGCAGTGTCTAATGCAGTGTTTGACTCTTTGCTTCATGCACTGTCTAATGCAGTGTTTGACTCTTCATGCACTATCCAGTGCAGTGTTTGACTCTTTGCTTCATGCAGTGTCTTATGCACTGTTTGACTCTTTGCTTCATGCACTGTCTAATGCAGTGTTTGACTCTTCATGCACTATCCAGTGCAGTGTTTGACTCTTTGCTTCATGCAGTGTCTAATGCACTGTTTGACTCTTTGCTTCATGCAGTGTCCAATGCAGTGTTTGACTCTTTGCTTCATGCAGTGTCTAATGCAGTGTTTGACTCTTTGCTTCATGCACTGTCTAATGCAGTGTTTGACTCTTCATGCACTGTCCAATGCAGTGTTTGACTCTTTGCTTCATGCAGTGTCCAATATAGTGTTTGACTCTTTGCTTCATGCAGTGTCCAATGCAGTGTTTGACTCTTTGCTTCATGCAGTGTCTAATGCAGTGTTTGACTCTTTGCTTCATGCAGTGTCCAATGCAGTGTTTGACTCTTTGCTTCATGCAGTGTCTAATGCACTGTTTGACTCTTTGCTTCATGTACTGTCCAATGCACTGTTTGACTCTTTGCTTCATGCACTGTCCAATGCAGTGTTTGACTCTTTGCTTCATGCAGTGTCTAATGCACTGTTTGACTCTTTGCTTCATGCAGTGTCTAATGCACTGTTTGATGCAGTGTTTTTGCTTCATGCAGTGTCAATGCAGTGTTTGACTCTTTGCTTCATGCACTGTCTAATGCAGTGTTTGACTCTTTGCTTCATGCAGTGTCCAATGCAGTGTTTGACTCTTTGCTTCATGCAGTGTCCAATGCAGTGTTTGACTCTTTGCTTCATGCAGTGTCCAATGCAGTGTTTGACTCTTTGCTTCATGCAGTGTCTAATGCAGTGTTTGACTCTTTGCAGTGTCCATGCAGTGTTTGACTCTTTTGTCATGCAGTGTCCAATGCAGTGTTTGACTTTTCTTTGCTGTCTAATGCAGTGTTTGTCCAATGCAGTGTTTGACTCTTTGCTTCATGCAGTGTCTAATGCAGTGTTTGACTCTTTGCTTCATGCAGTGTCCAATGCAGTGTTTGACTCTTTGCTTCATGCAGTGTCTAATGCAGTGTTTGACTCTTTGCTTCATGCAGTGTCCAATGCAGTGTTTGACTCTTTGCTTCATGCACTGTATAATTTGACTTTTTGATTGATTGATTGATTGAGATCTTTATTTTGAACATAAACAGCAGTAAATCAAACAAACTAAATAATACTAATCAATACTAAATATAGGTAAATAAGAAAACAAGGGTCCAAAAATAAATAAAAATAAAAATAAAAATTTAAAAATAAAATAAGATACATCTATCATCATTAGCATGTTCATGCAAACAGTGGACTCTTTGCTTAGGAAGAAGTGTCCAAAACTTATTTAATCCTTCCAGTGTCTCTATTTTATTATGTCTATTTCATTATAATCAGTCAGAAAATAATTTTTTCATCTGTAATTTCTGTTCAAAAAACACAAAATGTATAAAAATATATACTGTATATACACACACACACACACACACACACACACACACACACACACACACACACACACACACACAAACACAAATAAAATAAAAATAAAATTTATATATATATATATATATATATATATTAATCCTATATATATGTCTATTTATTATAATATCAGAAAATATTTTTTATATATATAAAAATATATATGTATATACATACACACACACACACACACACACACACACACACACACACACACACATATATATATATATATATATATATATATACACACCTGTACACATATATACATACACACAAACACATGCACACACAACCTCATGTCTCCTCTTCCCTGTATCTTGCAAAAATCATTTGTTTAGATTTGTTTTTAAACTGGTGGATGGTTGGACATTGCTTCAAATCCACACTCAGTCTGTTCCATAGCCGTACTCCATTATTTGTTATGCAGAAATTTTTCATTGTAGTTCGACATGTCTGGATTTTAAAATTTAATGGCTTCCTTAGATCATACCTTCCCTCTTTCATGAAACCGTTTCTGTAAGTGACTTGGTGATAAATTGTTCCTGGCTTTGTACAGAAGTTGTGCTGTTTGTAATTCTACAATGTCATATAATTTTGTTATTTTAGACTTTATGAATAATGGATTGGTGTGCTCAAGATAACCGGCGTTATGAATGATTCTGGTGGCTCTTTTTTGCAGTATGAATAGTGGCTCTAATGAACTTTTATGTGTTGCCCCATACCTCTGCAGTAATTTAAGTAAGGTAAGACCAGTGAACAGCACAGAGTGTGGAGTGATTTGGTATCTAAGAAGTGCCTTGCTTTGGCCATTACAGAAATGCTTCTAGATATTTTAGTGCAGATGTATTCAATGTGCGATTTCCAGCAAATTTTTTCATTTATTATCACCCCCAGAAGTTTGATTCTGTGTACTCTTTCTATATCAACCCCTTCTATCTGTACCTGTACTTGATTATTTATTCTTCTGTTACCAAATATCATAATTTTTGTCTTGCTCAGATTTAATGATAGCTTATTTTTGTCAAACCAAGATTTTATTATGATGAATTCTGAAGTGATAATGTCCAAAAGTTGCTGTAAATTCTCACCTGAACCAAATATGTTTGTGTCATCAGCAAATAAAATGAATTTGAGTATTTGTGATATATTACATATGTCATTGATGTAGATGATGAATAATTTGGGGCCCAACTGCTTGATGCACTGTCTAATGCAGTCTTTGACTCTTTGCTTCATGCACTGTCTAATGCAGTGTTTGACTCTTTGCTTCATGCACTATCCAATGCAGTGTTTGACTCTTTGCTTCATGCACTATCCAATGCAGTCTTTGACTCTTTGCTTCATGCACTATCCAATGCAGTCTTTGACTCTTTGCTTCATGCACTATCCAATGCAGTCTTTGACTCTTTGCTTCATGCACTGTCTAATGCAGTGTTTGACTCTTTGCCTCATGCACTGTCTAATGTAGTGTTTGACTCTTCGTGCCGTCTTATGCAGTGTTTGATTCTTTGCTTCATGCAGTGTCCAATGCAGTGTTTGACTCTTTGCTTCATGCAGTGTCCAATGCAGTGTTTGACTCTTTGCTTCATGCACTATCCAATGCAGTGTTTGACTCTTTGCTTCATGCACTATCCAATGCAGTGTTTGACTCTTTGCTTCATGCACTGTCCAATGCAGTGTTTGACTCTTTGCTTCATGCACTGTCCAATGCAGTGTTTGACTCTTTGCTTCATGCACTATCCAGTGCAGTGTTTGACTCTTTGCTTCATGCACTATCCAATGCAGTCTTTGACTCTTTGCTTCATGCACTGTCCAATGCAGTGTTTGACTTTTTGCTTCATGCACTATCCAATGCAGTGTTTGACTCTCTGCTTCATGCACTGTCCAATGCAATGTTTCACTCTTCATGCTGTCTAATGCAGTGTTTGACTCTTTGCTTCATGCTGTGTCTAATGCAGTGTTTCACTCTTTTTGCTTCATGCTGTGTCTAATGCAGTGTTTCTCCCACTAGGCCAAAGCGAGTGGTAAGAAGCTGCAGAAGGTGACGTTGAACGTCTCCCCACGAGGCATCATCCTCTACGACAGCGCGTCCAATCAGCTTATAGAAAACGTCTCCATATACAGGTGAGTCCCGCCCCTCTATAGTCTCCACAGTATGGAGTTTGAAAAACTTTCTGAAACTAAAGACTCTGACCTACTGAAAAGGAGGTTAAATTAATTACCATCCACTCCCCTAGGTCACATAAGGTCAGAGAGCAGTTCCCTAAGACCATGTGACCTTTTTGCCCTCTCAAAGCACTGATTTAGTTATTTTCAGTGTAAATACTGGTGTGTAGTTGGTGTTAAGGCCCCAGCGAGCGTTGGGTGGCTGGAAGAATTGCGGTTCTTTCTCTGCTAGGTCAGGGGCACCGTAGCTTGGGAGAAGGGCTCTAAAATCTGTCTCCCAAAACACTAGTAGCACCCAAAAACCGAGAAAGTGCACCTTTTTCCAAGAAATTCCTATGAAAACTTAGAATACACCGAGGTTTACTGAAGATTTGAGGCCAACACTCTTCACCTCGGAAAAATTTTACCGAGGTATCCGAAGTTTGTTTGCTAGGCCTGTTGTCACACCAGAACAAAGGGGAGGTGTGAAAACAGTCAAAACACATGCCTCATTAAAGTCCTCCCTCCAGCACTGCTGTCCAAACACCAATTAATTATGCAAATTACCAGCACTGCCTGTTCAACGAGGTGCAGTGTAATTAAGCCAGGCCCTAGATGCAGTCTGGATGAAGTACAGGCTTACAGTACTGGCCATTCCAAAGTTCCCCAATCCGAAATTTGCCAAATTTTCAGTGATTATTCGTTGTGCAAATTTTCCTGAATGTTTTTCGACTACCAAATTTTTTATGGAAAACTATCCAAAAAATTTTTCGGCCATCGAAAAATTTTCAGATGTTTGAAAAATCATGAATATTCGCCGAATTTCGTGGGAACTTTGGAATGGTCAGTACTGTAGTTCAGCCTGCTGTGTCTGTGCTGCATACAGGAACTGGCAAAGCAGACCACCGCCATTATATTAAGAACAACAAAAACACGTTCAGTATTCCGAATATATTCAGTCTGCAAAAGCACCAATTTACATACTAATCAGATAAACAATGTAATTCTTAAAAGAGGGCACCTTGAGAAAAAGTGAACATCGAGATGTTGTCCAAACTTAAGTAAACCGGACAGACTTCGAGATACCTTGGTAAAATTTTTCTGGGGTGAACAGAGTTGGCCTCAAATCTTCAGTAAACCTCGATGTGTTATGAGTTTTGTAGGAATTTCTCGGAAAAAGATGCACGTTCTTGGTTTTTAGGTGCTACTGTTGAAACCTCTGCCTGGGGTCCTTTTTATTCTCGCTGGGCAAGACCATCATCAAACTTTGCCTCAAACAGCCTGCTGATCCAGGATCAGCCTCGCTCCCTCTTTGTCCTCGTGTTATCCATAATTCACTCAAGGAAGTTAACAGATCCCAGATCAGCACTGTTCCTGAAGCATCTCCGAGCAGTTTGCGCTGATCAAGGACGGATCACCCCCGGTCTGCGCTCTATCCAGACACTAAAAGTCACCCCGTGTACCGAGCAGCAGCATAAATTAGGCACTTAAGTGTGTGAACACACTATAACCTGCGGCTAATGTGGCGCTCCTCTGGGTCTTGAGTTCGAGATCACCGGAGTAGAGCATTATTCCATCGACATGCATGATAATGGTCACAGTCACCACTGAACTGGACTGAAGGACAGAGTCACAAGTTCTGATCTGATATTTTGTCCCCTTTTCGGCATCGGTGGCCGTGTGCGATTGGCTTGCATTTGCCTGCCATTGAGTGCAGAATTTGAATTCCACCTTAACCCTTGAAGTGCCAGTCACTGCCATAGTCACGCGAGGCGCAAAATATACAAAGCAAACTATCAGATTTCAGCATTAAAAAGGTCAGAAATGTTGCCCATTTTTAGTTGGCAGATTAGTTGGTACTGACCTTCAGAAGGGTTCACCAGGACCTGAGAGTCCTTCTGAAGGTCATTTGGCAATTACATAATGAGTGGTAAACTTTTGGAGGGATTTGGTGAGTAAAAATTAAGCACTTGATGGGTTAATACTCAACAGGAGGCAACTGCACTGATGCAGACTTGTTCCCAAACTCTCTTATAAGTAGTAAATAGTAAAACTGACCCAAGGTACCGACTTCAGTTCTGTTTCTGCTAGGTCTCTGTTGCCCCAGTCAGAGACTTCTTGTTATTTCGGTAATTTTGGGTCCTGTGTTCCCGCCCTCCTCTGTTGGGCTGTAGACTCTGTGTTAAATGGCAGCTTTGCCCTGCTGTTTCCGCACTCTAAAATTACCCCTGCTGCTGACGGTCGACACGACACAGGCCACGCCTCCTAATGACAGGCTCCGGTTACCTACCTCACGGGCTGTTCCTGTCCCCGCCCCTGTGAGTGATGATGTCATTAACCCTAAGAGCACTGAATTCACTTCAATGCTATTGTTGCTCAATGATGTAAGATATCAAAATCAAAGCCGTTGAAAACCTATCATGTAGCGACTTGTTTAAAAGAGCTCCCACAGGGGAGCTCTTTTAAACAAGTCACCACATGATAGGTTTTCAACAGCACAAGATTATTACATTTATATTTCTTAAAGATTTATTTCAGCGCTCTAAGCTTTAATTCGTTCATTAACTCCGCCAAGGAGGTTATGTTTTTGCTGGTGTTTGGTTTGTCTGTCTCTCAGTCTGTTTGTGAACAAGATATCCATTCATTACTTTTTGAGTTATCTCTGAATTTTTGTGGGTGGGTCGCTATTACATCAGGGATGGACCCCATTGATTTGACCGCGATCCGTCAAACAATATGGCCGCCATGGCAGCCATCTTGAAATCATATGACACACGATAACTGAACTTGGCTCCCAGTGATATCACTTTTGTGGGTTGATTGCTCTTGCATCAGGGACGGAACCTATCCTTAAATTATGAGCCATGTTCACTCAGCAAGATTTTGACTGTGCTGCCTTGGTGCAGGTTTGCACTCTGAGTGCCTCTAGTTATGCCTTTATTTCTGCGTTTTTCGCATTGTGGCCCATAAGCATTTGGGTCTGTGGCCCAGTTTTAAAGGTTTTAAAAGTTGAGTTTGAATTCACAGTGAATGCTTGAAAATGTTAGTGCACTCAAGAAAAAACTGGCATTGCACTGAAATCTGACATTCTGCTTTTTTGATTGTCGATACATGTATATGAGCTGTGTAGTAATTATAGCCCTTTGGAATAATGTTGTACTGATGGGCCTTACTCAGATTTTATTGAATCTGTGTGAGATCAGTTTTTTTTTTTTTTTTTTAGCCCCTTATTTGGGTGCACTGTGCACCCCAGCTCTGAGAGATGTTCTAGATTCACTCTTGAACTCTGGATACTGCTCTAACCCTGGTGAGGTAACCTGATTGGTCCGCGCTGCTGGACCAGAGCGGTTGTTATACTATAACTGGGTAATTATACTGAGCCGCGGTTATCGAATTCGCTAGAGCAGCATATTTCATACCTTCAGTTTCTCCCACAGATGTATAAAAACTCCTCTACCCACGAACCCCTGCGTCTCCAGGGCCCACTGGTGATCACATGATCTGGGTGGCGCGGGATTGCACACACAGTCCTTATGTGAAGCCCCACAGGAGATTATGCTCATCAGGGCTTCTCTCCTGTATTATCTCCTGCATCCTGTTTACATAGTCTCACACAGACGCTGGACATGGGAGCAGCTTAATCTCTGATTTCGTCTAATGAAGCATGTGTGCGGGTTTGTTTGTGTGTGTGTTTGTTTGTGTGCATGTGTGTGTGCATTTGTTGTGTGTGTGTAGTTTGTATGCACAGGAAGGGATTGGTGCTATATTTAATACGGAGGTGAGTATTATGCGCGGAGTGGAATGGGGGAGATTTGAGTGTTTAAATAGAGCTGGTCTGGATTACGGGGTCACGCTCAGCGTAGAGCTCCCTGTGTCCTCCTGTGTGTGTTATTCATACTGTACTGCCTGCCCGCCATCTTTCTCCGCAGAATATCGTACTGCACGGCCGACAAAATGCACGACAAAGTCTTCGCCTACATCGCCCAGAGCCTTCAGAACGAGACGCTGGAGTGCCACGCCTACCTGAGCGCCAAGAGGAAAGTGGTGAGAGCCGACAGGAAGCCCTGCTGGGCGTGTGCAAAGCATTCTGGGAGATGAAGTGTACAAAAACTTAAGCATGCAGGGAAATGGTTAGTTACAGATGGAGAAAAAAGCACATTTACGCATGAAGGCGCACAATCTCTCTTTCCCTCTCTCTAGATTTTTTAATCTGTATTCCCCCCACCCCCCTCTCTCCTCTTGTTTCCTGATCTCCTGCGGGGAGGAGGTGTTCTGTAGGAACCGACCCCTCCCTCCTCCTTCCTTCCCTCTGCTAAAATGACTGGCCTCTCAGCTCTCTCAGGTCTGCACCCTTCCTGTATGAATTGGCCAATGAGGAAACCCTTTGTTTCAGTTGGGTTCTCGAATAACTACGCTAACTTTCTGGGAAGATTCCAGAAGAACAGTATATTTTTATGGAGTTTTTTTTTTTCCCCCTTTTTGTCCCACCCCGGACACCGTTGATCTGCTCAGTCGTCCACAGCGAGCTGATCTCACCCACTCAGGAGGAGGAAGCTGTGGCGCTTAATTCCTTTGAGTCATGTGACCTCAGGCCCTCACATCTTTTCCCATTACGATCCAATTGCACACTACGTATGATCTCGAAGCATCGCGCTCTCAGCGGATATCTGGCTCCTACACCATCAAGCGGCCAGGCTGTAGGAAAAGGTTGGCCAGTTGTTGCCTCGCCCTCTGGCTATAGCTGGTAACGGCGTGTCTGGGATTCGAACACCTGAGCATGGGGCTCGCGGATAAACCTCTTGGCTTCGAGCTACTTACAGGGCCCAGACTTTGAACCTTTTCTGCAAAGTTGAAGAACGCTTGTCCCCTCAGAGATCTGGTGCACAGATTCCCCTGTCTCTCTCGATTTTTCGGCTCTGAAGTTCCTCCTTTGCTTTTGAGCCGTCCTGAGTGTCGAGCTCTGAGCTGCGGACTCCAGTATTATTACAGCGCCGGTCTCCCGTCTGTCACGCGTCCGCATGAAAATTAACGACACGAGTCGAACTGCCCGTTATCGTGCTCGGAGGGTAGGGGGGCAGAATTCGCGACGAGACGAGATGAGCCAGGCCTCTGCTGAGGCGACTGTTTTAAACTGCTGCTCTGCCCTCGCCGCTCGCTGTAATCCGAGAGGATCTCTCCGCACCCTGTTTTTCTCATCGCCCGTGTGAGTCATCGAGAGAAAACGTGTCATTTTGACCCCGCCGTCTATCATTGCCCTGTGCGCTGTGTTCAGAGCTGCAATTGTGGGAAGTTAAATGGATGTAATTATTGAAGTTAATAGTGAGTTGTACGTGACACCTCTCCAGCGCTGTCATTTTTCTCCATCCCCGAAGCCTCAGAAATGCTGCTGTGAGACTTTTTTAGGCCGAAGATTATACTGTTAAAGTGGAAATAAATTAAAGATGATGCATGAACAGCATTTTGATTTGAGTTCTGAAAAACAATAAGCAAAAAAACTTTGTTATTTTGGACCCACATCAAGTTTGGGGGGAAAAATGAAATGGGTTTTCTATAATGTCAATTTCGTTAGGGTTGAATGGCCCAAGGTGGTGTTTTAATGTGTACATTTATATTTTGTCTCTCTCTCTCTTTATTCTTTCTTTCTCTGTCTCTCTCTTCTCCAATCTCTCTCACTCCCCTCCCCTCTCTCTCTCTCTCTCTCCCCCCCCCCCCTCTCTCTCTCTCTCTCTCTCTCTCTCTCTCTCTCTCTCTCTCTCTCTCTCTCTCTCTCTCTCTCTCTCTCAGGCCCAGGCAGTTACGCTAACGGTCGCGCAAGCTTTCAGAGTCGCTTTCGAGTTCTGGCAAGCAGCCAAAGAAGGTAAGCCTGTTTCCAGGGCAGCGGTACGCTCTGTTTACGTATTACCCCAGTCTGTACGGAGTCACGTGACCACAGAGTCGTGGTCTTTGGAAAAAAAACCGCCATGTCAGCAATCTCGACTCGCACCGTGCTACTGGCTTTTCCGCGACCACAGCTCCAATTAGCATGGAAATGCGGCCATTCGCCGCGGCTCCTCCTGTCATCGATTTGTTTGCGCACCGTCAAGCGATGGCTGACATCTCTAAACCTTTCGAGGGTCGACATCAAAAATGTGCTCAGGAACTCTGAGTAGAACTGGAAATATGATGGGGAACACCTCAAAAACACCTGCCCTTAAGCTGTAGTCGCTCGATGGCTGGGCTTGTTCGCACGAGAGGGATCACAGAGTCTTGTGGGGTGGGTTCGGGAAGGGGGTCTTGTACTCTCGCCGAAACTTATACGCTCACAACTCGAGCCCGTCTCCGCTCTGTGAAGAAGGCTTTCCTGCCCTGTTCCTGAAAGTCTTTTTTGACTGTTATTTGTCTTTGTTGTGTGATGTTTGTTTACCGTTTTCCCTCCTCTTTTGTAGAGTTTTGTTTGCGAGAGACACTGAGCTCTGGAGACAGTTGTCACAAAATGTCCCCATCTGTTCTCCAGGGTTAGTCTGGGACACGGGCGGGAACTCGCTTTCGGTGAAATGCGGGGAGTCCGGAAGAAGGCTAGCAGAAGCGATGTGTCAAATATAATATGCCATCAAATCATTTTTTTTATAAGCCCACTTGTGATCACGCTACAGACTACAATTTTTCTTGGATTCTTTTTATTTTTGTGTTGTGGGTCAGTGGTGATATGCAGAGGATCCCCTTTGATTTTGGTGATGATTGGGAAATCTTTACCTGGGATTTACCCCAGGTGTGTGTTCGGTCCTCCTCCGCCCTGCTGTGTGTTTGCTGCGCGCATTGCCATCTGTCAACTCCCACCGACTGCGTTTTTACTGCGTACCAGGCACGGACGGCTAGAGAAGCAAGACCAATGAGCAACCCTGACAAGATCACGTAATTACAAAATCACACGCGATCGCCCAAAATATATGATACGTGTTGTATTAAGTGCAACAGGCAACAGCCTTTGTTCTTTACCGAAAGGAACAGTTGATTTGCTTCGATTTGTTTATTTTTCGAGATTTTGTGCTTCTACCATGGATAAGTAGCCTATTTATTAATAAATGTTCTTAATTTCCTGTTTGTGTTGGGTTTGTCATTTGTTTGGAAAGTGTTTTGTCGATAAAGTTTAGCCGACACATATTTTCTTTCTTCGGTTGCTGTCCTAGCCCACAATACAAACTGGCACCAACAGGATTTTGAAAATTAGCCGTATCTTTTGATGTTGTGTTTGTATGCCGATCGATCTGCTGTGCTGAAGCGCTGCGTTTGCGCTACAGCATCTGGCAAACATAGAAGTCTTGCGTATCTGCTGCGCACGGCTGCGGTTTGCTGGAGCTGGGATGGACGAGAAATGCGATGCAGCGGATCTGGTGTAAACACACTCGTTGACTAAAGTGAATCCTATCAGCTGCGCTGCCGTGGCAGAGCGCAGACGGACCAAACACGCTTCTGGTGTAAGCGTGTTTGGGGTTAGTCAAATAACATGTCATCAACATGGCTGCCATGTGGGCATTTTGCCACACTTTGCGGGGATATCTTTATATCACTCATTGGCTTATGTTTCATTGTTAAGAGGGTGAGTGCCAGTAATGGTAGCTAAATGATATAATGGGGGAGGGAAGATTTCATTTTAGCGAGAGAGCAAATATTTTGGGCCGTGTTCTATTGTGTGCACGCTTAGTGTCTCATGCTGCTGGTTCTGACTCTGATGAACCTGGAGCGCCCCGCTCCATCACCACCTCACCGCTGTCCTTTTGCCTGACTTCAAAACTACGATACTCAGAGGGTCCTCCCCTGACTCATCATTCACTGCCAAGCCCCCCCCCACACACACACACACACACACACACTCGCGCTCAGAAAGTCATTGCCCTCATCTGTGGCTCGGTCAGACAGCTCTAAGCTTGTTAGGAAGGTGTTGATTGACGGGCGACGTCTTTACAGAGGAAGACAACCCTTTTACAGTCAGTGACTATAAAACCTCCTGACTTCACCTCAGTTTTATTTAAAAAATAAATAAATAAAATGATAATAAAAACCTGTAGAGCGACTTTTGTAAACCCCTGAGCTGCGTGTTGAAACTGGTCCTCAGCGGTGAGTCCTCGTCCTGTTCCCTGGGTCTCCTGTGGAGGGGTGTGGAGATGCTCGCGTCGCGGCTTTGCAGTGTTCAGTTCGTCTCCTCTCTCCGCTCCTGTCACACGGCTGTCTCTCCCGACAGGTGGTGGCATCTCCGTGTCTCGGCCCAGCGAGGCAAACTTGTGTGTCGCCTCGTCAGTATTCCACTGTTTGTGAAAATCCGCCAGAAATTGCCCTGCGGCGATAAGCGGGGATTTCTGCTCGATCAAAACCGAACTGGCACACAGCCCGCGGAAAGAGCAGGAGTTGCGCCTGACGCAAATCTCGAGACGCGCCGAACCTTGCAATCGTGTTCGGTTTCCATTCCGCTGTGGCCCGTCATGCCTGGACTCATCGCTGCTAACAAAACAACATAAAGGAAACATGAGTAGGTTGTAATGAGGCTTGTGGACTGCCCGTCCCTGTGAGATGGTTATCTAAAGAGCCTGTCGAACAGGAGATTACTTGATACGCCAGTGATTGGCAAAAGAGGTCCTTCATTTTATTATGGCATTTCTGTTATTGCTATTGATTGTTGTCATATAATTGTCACATAATTGCCTTGTATAATTGTAAATTTTCTTAGAATTCTTTTTTTGTTTGTTTTTTTGCTTGAACAGGTCTAAAAAGTGCTTCAGTAGCGATGTGATCAGTGAGTGGTTGTTTTATGGTCTCCTTGTTAAATTCATAGCTCTGCACTGCAGGCGAAAGTCCATTAGAGCATCATCTGCTATCCAAATAGGCCCATTCTCCCCGGCCAATGGCAGAAAACTGCCTTCATTTGATGTTGATTGTTGTGCAGGAGAAAAATGTGTTTAACGACTAGGCTCGCGCGTGAACGAGCTCATGCGCTCAGCACAATATTGTTGTGTTTCTTATGAGGCCATTTATTAATAGAGCGGCAGATATGATATTATTAAATCTGAAAAGCCAAGAGCCCGCCCACCCTATTCACCTGCAAATCCACTGCTTCAGTGGTATATCCAGGTTTGTTGTGTTTTTTTTTTTTTGTGAACATGCTAGTATTGCTATTATTCAGAATTCATTTGGATTCTCTTTTTATTGTTTCGCTGGATAAAGGCAGTGGCAGAGTTGTGCATGTACTGTGGCTTTGTGAGCCTTGGATGAATATTGATGAGGTAAAATAATACCTCCTGTGTCTTAGCTCCTTGACGCGGGAGGATTTTCTTGTTCGCTGCCCCAGATTGTTGTATTTAATAAAATTCAGTGCTGGTTACTTTTCTGTGTGACTCCTGCGCCTGCTCTCTTACGCACTCAAACCGCAAACGTCCCCCTTCATGATCTGGCTTTTGCTGCCCTGTCTCCTTGGCTCTCTCCGCGAACAGATATTACAGAAACAGAATTGTAGTTTGTTGGCTGTGTTGGCTCAAACTGGATGACTATCTTGGCTCTGATTTCCTGACTGAAAAGTGCCAGTCGGTCTTGATTCGGTAGCAATATAGTATGCACAGGCCCGCGCACAGGTGCATATACACACACACACACACCCCTGCACAAGAAAAACTTAGTTTTCATTGCCTCATTTCACGCGTACACACTGCAAACGCATTTTAACGCGTCAATAAAAGGACTCTGGCTCCGTTTTTCTGATATGCCGTCTCTCTCCTGGTCATGTGATTACTTTATGATGTAAGGATCTAATCTCTAATTCCTTGTCATGCGGAGATTGCAGTTTGACAGCAGATTGGAATGCTGAAATCCCTGTTGCTGCTGATAAGATGGCTTAGAGCAGGGATACTCACTCTCTTCCAGAATAAGCCGCTGTGGGTGCAGGCTTTCATTCTAACCATGCAGTTTCACACCTGATTCTACTTATCCAGGCCGGTCTGCAGCAAAAGCTTTAAGGGTTGATTAGTAGAATCAGGTGTGTGACTGGTTGGTTAGAATGAAAGCCTGCACCCACACCGGCTCATTCTGGAAGAGAGTGAGTGTCCCTGGCTTAGGGTCTGTATTCCTTAAGCATTTCAGCGTGAGTTTCCCCTTGGTTACATCCTGACCTGATTCAGTTGTGAGCTGATGTGTTAAAAGTGATCCACGATCAGTGATCTTCGCTCCTGGTCTGGTTTAAACATTTTGCTCTCTTGAAAAGTCAGCAACCTTCTCCTTTATATAAAGGGCAGCATTGTGTTCCCACTGACTTGTGGGAACCAATCAAAATGGTGGTTCTCCATTACATTAAAGTGATTGGCCTGGTATGGTCGAGATTTCGGGTCCTGGTACTGGCTGGCGGGAGGATTTGCTTTTTTAATGAAAGCCTTTATATCGACAGGCCGTCTAAATCCAGGATGCCGGACGAGTCAACAGAGTTCTTATCATATCTTACGAGATTAAGAGTTGTTGCATCCTCTAACATGGGCAGACCCTGCAGCACTCCAGGAACCGGAGTAAAAATTCACTTTGGATCTGTTCTTGAATTCACAAAGTGCCTCAGTCCATGTATGCTGTCAAGGAATACTTCTTATCAGCCAAAGGGAAATGCTTGCTGCACTTTAGCAATAATACTTAAAAAATGCCTGGAGTACATTGTGTTGGTGCACGCTCAGCTTTTCTCTGTCAGTTTCCTAACATAAAGGCATTAAAATGTGGCTCACAGAACTTGTAATACTGCTGTTTTTATTTTCTGTACCAGATGGTAAATTAATAGATTAATGTGACTGAATGGCCAGGGATTTTTTTTATTGCCCGTGGATATTATCAATAAATAAGATAATCTAGTTGGCTGGATAAATCTGTTGTGTTGAACCCAGAAATGTATGCCCTTGTATATGGACGCCAGTTAAAGGTGCTGGTCTGGTTTTAACGGAGTGTAGTTATCCAGCCATGACCATAATCCTGCTTTTTGACACGGCCCGCTGTTGCTTCAGGTGTAAACCAGTCCCGAATTAAGAGGCAGAGTAAATATTAGCAGTGTTACTGGCCTCGTGGGCCTTATTTCAGCATCGCTGTCCTGACTAGACCTTTTCCATTATGAGCCAGAACCTATAACGGTTCATAGATCAGAGCTTGTGCTCGGCGATGCTTTGCGCGTTCAGATTACCTTGCATGAATACCGGATGTGACTCGTTCTCTCCTTCTCATCCCCAATACTGAATCTGTACCGTAATTGCTGCTCTCCGGTAGATTATTCGGTTCACGGGCCTTTTGGCGTTGAATGCTCTCCCCTGGAATTGGTTAAAATATCAATTCAGGGTGAACGTAAAATCCTGGCTGACCAGCCAGTGCTTTTGCAGCATCGCTCCTCGCAGGGGAAACATTGTGCCCTATTAGAGACCCTGGCTCGTTTCAATCGCTTTCATTATCCTTCCTTATTTCTCTGTCCAAACCAGAATTTGATCAATGTCAATCATTTGTAAGGATGTTTAAGCTGTTAAATGCGCCTTCCCGGAGCTTGAAGCCTGGAATGGAAGGAAACATGAGCCCATCCTTTGCTAAATTCTTTTTTTTTTTTTTTTTTTTTTTTTTCCCCCGGAATGCAAGACTCAAAAGGGTCAGTTGTTGGTTCCCATCTGTCGTGAAACTTTTACTGACGTGGCTTCAGGGCGATGTTTGAAGTAGCAGGAGCCTTTCGCTTGATTCACACTTCCTTGTTTCCCCCATTAGTCTTGTTCTCCATTCCTATAAGATGATGAAAGGAAAGAAAAAGCCCTATGTCAGTCATTTTAGGGGCTGAATTATTTGCCTCTGAAGAATAATAAATTGTTGATAGTGGGGTTTAAAATACTGGATCAGGATGTTCAGCAGTAAGAACTACCATAAAAGACTTCTCTCAAGCTGTCCTGTAGATATCCTGAAATGCAAGTGACATTCCGAGAGCGTCCAATGAGCCAGCCAAGGTGCGGGTTGGACAGGTGTGAGCTCTCGTCTCGTCTGCGGTGATAGACTGTGTAATATTCTTATGTTTAACCTACTAAAAAAAACAGACCGGTTAACATGACGGGTACTTCATTCACGCGCCCATCTCCCCCAAGTCACCTCAAACAATGCCCCCACGCCTAGCTATCACATCTAGCTGTAGGATATTACAGACGGACGGTGACTCTGCCGTCTTGGCTAATCGGTGTCCGTCAATCCGCGTGCTGGAAAGATAGACTCCGCAGTTCTGATTGGCTGTCTCTTGTAAAGGGGAAAATAAATAAAAGACTCCCTGCGGTGTCATGAACTGAGAAGCATTTAAAAATGCAGACGGCTGATGTGGGGTTATGTGAGGGGATTTTCGCTCCGGTGATTAAATCTGCCGTTTTTGTCATGCTCTGCTGCTCCGCGTCGTGGCGCGTCCCGAGAGGGTGACTTGGCGTTTGAGAAGCTTTCACATTAATATGTTTGTTGTTGAGCTGCAACGGCTTGACTACTCACGGCCATGAGTAAAATAATCATGCCCCTATTTTTGATCAGTCCAGATTACAGTGCTCGGGAAGTGTGCACGGAAACACGCTCGCGGTGGTAAAGCAACAAAAAGCGAAAGTTATGAGGTACGCATCTCGTCTATCCAGGGCAAATTAATTGCGGCCGTAAAATTCGCGGTGATGGTTGCTGTGTACGTGCGATCGGTTTGAAACTTTTTTTTTTTTTTCTGGAAAAAGAAATGGGGAACATTTGGTTCCATCGATTTGGACCCGCGCCACTCGCTAAGTGATGTCTGGGCGCAGGGGAAGTGCTTTGCCCTTCAAAAACAGTTCCAGCCTCGTTGGACTGTCCCGGGGTGATGTGCCCATCTCTAAATCTGTTGTCTCTTTCATAATCGGCATCTGATGGAGAGAGTGTTTTTAAAGGGACTCAATTTCTGTCGTTTATGGCGGGTGTATTCATGTTTACATCGGTCGGTGGAACTGCTGGGGTTTTGTCCATTGTAAATTGTGCCCATGTGTGTCGGAATGTCATTGTTTTCACTGTAAACTTTTTTTAAAATGGAATGAAATGACACTACCGATTCACATTTGAAAAAAAACAATGTTTGACCTACGTTCATTTGGTAAGTGTCCTATTTTAACCCCCCCCACACTTCTTTTCCCTCTCCTTTTCCCCCTCCTCTCTCTCTCTCTCTCTCTCTCTCTCTCTCTCTCTCTCTCTCTCTCTCTCTCTCTCTCTCTCTCCAGAGAAGGAGAAGAGGAGTAAGGCAGGGTCGGACGGAGAAGGAGCGAGCAGCTCTCAGTCAGAAAGCACAGCTAGTCTCTCCAGTTTGAAAGGAGGTGGTAAGTCACGTTCACTGCCTGTTAAAAGCGGTGTTGAGCTCAAGTGCAAAGCCGAGTTCAGATGCACTCCATTGTCATTGATGTGTCTATTCAAGGAAGAGCAGTTTTTCTACAGCTCTGAATATCACACTCTGTAACACTCCGAACAGGAAATGGTCGGGCATAGAATTTCTCTTGCAAAATTAGTTATTGGTTAATTAATACTTGTCATCAATCATGCTGTTGCTTGCTGTGACCTTCCAACATTCAGGGTAATTACAGCTGAGGTTAAAAATAAGGTGCTGGTGTGTTGTTAGTCAGTGAATGAATAGATGTGACTTAAAAGTAATTATTTGCACGGGCTGTGCATTGGGTCTGATCCTTATAAGGGTTTCCATAGCATTGAAAATGGCTTTCAAGAATTTTGACAATAATCGTTCTATTTTCGCTCCGAATGTCTTTGTCTGTCGCTGGTGGAGGAAATGGGCCCTTGGAAAGTGCGGCGTATGTTCTGCGTATGAACTGTTGGTTGTAGAGTAAACTTCCTGTTTGAAATGAGAGGAGAAGAAAGGCGGGAAGGGACTCCTGCAGCAGTTTCAGTGAGGATGTTTATGAAATCAATCATGATGTGGAATTCCAGATAAGGCTTTTTCTGGGGTAAGGAGTTGGAGAAGATGGAACTGTTAGTGCTATAGAGGGAGGGTAGTGTAGCTTTAGGAAATTAACGCTCTTCTGGAGTCTCTGCTAATTAGCAGCTCAAAAAGATCTTTTGCTGCTGAGTGAGGTGCGTTTTGTTAGGTTTGGTGTGAAAACTTATGGGATGGTAGATCTCCAGGAACAGGGTTGGGCAGCCCAGCTCTAGCTTTTGAATGAAGTCTGCTTTATTAAGGTTGGAGTGCAAACCTATGGAATAGATCTTCAGGAATGAGTTTGGGCAGCCCTGCTCTAGCTGTTGAGTGAGATGTGCTTTGTTACGGTTTGAGTAAAAACCTATGGGATGCCATGTCTTTAGGAACAGGGTTGGGCAGCCCTGCTCTAGCTGTTGAATGAGGTGTGACTTTTAAATGTTAGGAGATGTTTGTCTCTTGAGACGGGAGGAGAGAGGGGTACTGTAGGTGATAGAGCGGTCATGAAGAGCTGAATGTGTTTAGCGTTCTTACATTCCTGAATGGGACAGGGAACACTTCAGACAGGCCCGTGTGCTCTCAGGCTGGGTACCTCGCGTACTGAAGTCTGGAACTGTTCCCCACATGTGTTAGTGTTTTTGTGTTTGGCGGGGTAGTTGAGGAGGTCTAATGTGTGACATATTTGGATGTTTTGGATGTTCCTGTTGTTCGTTCGTGTGTGTGTGTGTGTGTGTGTGTGTGTGTGTGTCTGTCTGACTGTGTATGGTGTTCAGTGGCTGGTGTTAAGGTCTTCAGTGGCCTGTGGGGTCTTCTGTGGGCTATGGGGTGCACTGTGGGTTGTGGGGTACACTAGGTCTGGGTGATACCCCCATCAGGGAGTTGACACTTCTCCATCTATCCCACTTGCTCTGCCCCCCTCCCTTTTTTTTCTCTCTCTCTCTCTCTCTCTCTCTCTCTCTCTCTCTCTCTCTCTCTCTCCCCCCCTCCCTCTCCCTCTGTCCGGCGGTCTTGCAACCCGATTCCGTTGTGTCGGAGAAACCATTGCCTGGAAGCACACCAGCGGTAGTTCGCAGCTCAGATTCCGGTCCCTGGATTGGTCGGTTGGTCCTCGGGGGCCCGTGTGACCTATGCGACCCTGGCTGGGTGGGGACAGTCACCAGCTGTGAGGCGTAGCCGGTTTTAGATTCGCTCCAGGGACGAATGAGTAATCCAGCGCATGAGGATCGATGGGGAAGGGAGACTGAGAATAACGGAGCGATGATGATGATGGATGCTGGCAAAAAGAGCAGCCATTTCATTCACCATCATGAGAAACTAAGAGGCAGCTGGGAAACAGAATGGCAAGGAAATTAACAGTTATCTAGTTACTTGGCAGATACTCCTACTAGGTAACTTGGGGGACCATGTGCTGAAGTTCAGACGAATACCCGCAATGTTAATGCCCTGATACTTCAAAACAACACTGCTGAGGTGGCACATGAACCAAAATCATAATATTGGTACCTTCACTATTTGTAAGAGGGTTTTTGGGAGGCCATTGTGTTTGTGAAGCTGTTTTTAACAGCTTTTTGTTGACTTATGGGAGCCTTTAAGCGCGCCTAGGCATTGCTTGTTTGCAAAGCACGGAAAAACACAGGTAAATCCAACTCACACCTGAATGCTGTAGCCTAGCTGTCTTTAAGCAGAAATTTGTTTTAATTAAAAAAAATAAAAACTTTGTATAGCTTATCGAATCTTGGAGTGCTCAAATGAAAGGCTTTTTTCTGGCTTTTTTCCCCTGTGTTGAGGGTGTTGGAGCCAGGTGTTCTATGGGTAATGTAGTGTATGGGAGGCACAGGGCAGTCGTGCTGTGTTAGCACAGATATGCTGAGGCTCTGTGACTGGCCCGGTTCTCTGAGGGGCTGAGATAACAGTAGATATTAGGAGGATTTATTAACTCTGTAGAGCTGCGGAACCCTGCTTGGTGTTTTATGGGAAATGTAGTTCTGGAGTGTGTGAGAAGCTCTGTGGTGAGGCTTCTGTGAGGCTGTAACCCCCCTGCCCCCCAGAGTACCTGAGATAACAGCAAGCCTTTAGGAAGAATCATTGCACCCCCAAACTGCTGCCCCATCTCACCGCTCTGTCGAACCCGGCCCATTCCTTCTGAACAGCTGAGCCCTGTGTTGGCCATTAGAGCTCCGCCCCTCATAACGGCCTCATTTTCAAAGAGGACATTTATCTGGGTTTGTGTGTGTGTGAGTTTGTGTGTGTGTCTCTCTGCGTGTGTGTCTGTGTGTCAGTGCATGTGCACATCTGTGCGTGTCTAACCTAACGGTTACTGTGTGAGTGTCTGTGTGAATGTGTGTTTAAGTGCGTGTTTGTCTTAACTTAATGGTTCTTGTGCGTGTGTGTGTGCGTGCGTGCTTAGTATGATCTCATTTTTGGTGTCTCGGAACCGCTGGCATTAAGGCAAGGTGACATTGCGTGGGCGAGAGGGCGTGTCGCTGCTCAGATGCGCATCATCTTCTGGGAAGCTGAATGAATGTGCTGGTCTCTCTCTCTCTCTCTCTCTCGGCCTGCAGAAGTGGCTACAGGGACCCTGCTGGAGCTGGAGGAGGGGGCCGTGTCCGCGCCTGGGGTCGGCCGCAGGGGGGAACCCTTCACTGTGCACAACCAAGCAAACAAGAACAACAACACCGTTTGGGTAAGGGGAGTGGGCCCCAGTCTGCTGCAAGCTAATGCAGGGAGCTAATGCAAGGGGCTAACGTTGTGGGTTAATGCAGGGGGCTAATGCTACAAGCTAATGCGAGACACTAATGCTGTGTGCTAAGGATTTAAGCTAATGCAGGGTGCTAATTTTGTGTATTAATGATGCAACTTAATGACGCAAGCTGTTGCAGGACAATAATGCTGCGTGCTAATAATGCAAGCTAATGCAGGGCGCTAATGCTGCATGCTAATAATGGAAGCTAATGCAGGGCACTAGTGCTGCATACTAATGATGTCAGCTAATGCAGGGTGCTAATGTTGCATGCTAGTTCAGCTCTCTAATTCAGCACATTAATGCAGTATAACAGTATATATCAGGAAAAAAAGCCCAAACATGGAGCCTTAATAAAGTGTGATGAAGTCGCAGTATAATTCTAATGTAATGCTTACCTATAATGTAGCGTAACATGCTAATGCAGGTGTTGATCTAGGCTCTTAAGTGGCAAGCTAACGCAACGTGCTTACCTGTGGCTCTATGCTGAGCGCTAATGCAGCATGTTACCTATGCGTCCTGGCATGACATGCTAGCGCAGCACGCCAACCCATTGCCCTGAGTGGCGTGCTTATGTTGCATGCTAATCTACGCTATAACACAACATGCTAATGCAGCATGCTAACCTTGCATGCCGCTCCATAACGGGAGGCTTTAAGCAGGTGGCCCCTGACCCATAATATGAAGTTTTTTTTTTTTTTGTTTTTTTTTTTTTCCTGGTGTTACGGTACTGTGACTCTGTGGTGTCTTCTCTCCCTCTCAGGAGCTGGAGGACGGTCTGGATGAAGCCTTTTCAAGGTGAGGCTGTCTTCTCCTCCGCGCACTCTTCACTGCCCCCCCCAAATTACAAAAAAAAAAACAAACTAACAAACCAACCATGTTCTGCCAGCAGCTGAACTGCAGCCGAAGTTTCATTTATTCAGTTTGTCGTTCATCGAGACGCATCTTTCCCGGTTCTTTTAAGACTTGTCCAAAAAATTGGAAAAACCGTCTGAGTTTGGCCTTTATGCTTTCAAAACGCACATCTGCTTAAAATGACTGTGGAGTCGGCGTTTGACTGCCACTCGCTTGAAAAGATGGAAGTTCTGCCCAGGTCAGTTTGATGAAATCCTCTGAGTGAGTTGTTTTTGCCCGCAATTGGACTTGCGAATTGTGCCAATTCTGTGAGTGAATTTTAATTACTGGAAATTTGATTAATTGGCAAAAATCTGAAGGAGTAGGAATGGCGATTTGTGTATTTTGCCTCATGGCGTACTTGAGAATGCACGGCGCTAATTGGCTGCTCACTCTAGCTGTTGACTGAGGCGTGCTGTCTTCGGGCTTCTGTGGAAATTTATTGGACCGTGGATCTCCGAAAATGGCTGGGAGTCACAGCTTTAAAGGGCATCGGTGAGCAGTTCTTGACGGTCCCTTGTTCTGCACATCCTTATGTTTTCCTCTCAGTCAGCGAAGGGTTAAACCTTTGAACATCAGAGACCTTGGTTCTTTCGCTGGCCGTGATTTGTGGAAGTCAACCCAGCTGAAACGCAAATAAAACGTGTGACTGCACTCTGACACCTGTGAGTAAACTAGCCCCCCCACCACCAGCACTAATGATATAAAAATTAAAGGGATGGTCAGGGGGGTGACGGTCCCTAGATAATCCCTGCTCTAATTTCATAGCTTCGTCCACAACTACATCAGAGCCCAACTGTCAATCCCTGGGCTTTGTAGTTTCCCAGAATCCTCCACTCTCGCCCACCCCTGAGGGCAAGGTTTCATAGCTGCAGATTGCGCCGCGCTTCGTCTGGCTGACAGAAGCCTCTGTTCTTCACTGAAGCCTCAGAGGATGTCACCCTTTGATTCGCCTTAATTGGTTGTCACGATGTCATTTCCTGCACGAGCCGTAGCACAGTTATTGTTGGCACGCAATAATTACAGATCATGCTGTTTACAATTCGGTGGCAGAAAATTAACATTATGCCATCTTGGCTGCTCCTTTCAACAGTGTATCCTGGCTCCGCTGAGGAGTTTTATACCATGTACAATTAATTGCATGACAGTGGATTAATCTGGCTCTGGCTCATTGGAATAATATCAGATGTGTTTTATATACTTTTTGAAATGTTATACAGTACATGTTACACAGAACTTTTTTATTTCTGCACTGGAATAATTGCAATATTAATTAGTGTATATTGAGACTCTGTAGTACAGGCTAATGAGCATGTAAAGGAGGTAAAATTGATCATGGTAGAATGAGAAAGGTGATTGTTGTTAAGGGCAAACTTTGACCAAAGTTAATCTGTACACAGAGTTTGCACCTCAATGCGTCGGAGTCATCAGGATTAAATCAGATCTGTTCTGAAGCAACGTTATGTGGTAATTGTGCTTGAGCTAATGTGCTTCGGGGGGGGGAGAATCTCATTTATTTTGAAGCGGGCACTGTGGTGGGCACCTGTATGGGGTTTGTCAGGACCCCGGTGTGTGAGGTGACTGCTGCGTCTGTGAGGTACGCAGGATTACACAGAGGGGGAGGGGTTAGAGACGAGATTGATCATCAGAGCTGTGCTCATAAATAGCCCTGTCAGAATGAGTGGTGAGTCCTGTGGATGGACCACAGCTGTCTCTCCAACGACTTCATCTCTACCTGATCATACACGCACACTCACACACACTCATACAACATGCACACATGGAACACATCCGCGCACACATACACACGTGTGCATGCACACGCACGCACGCACGCGTGTACACACACACACAAGATGGAACGCGCTCACTCTCTCTCACACAACACACGAACACACACCCTCACAGAAGATGGAACACACTCTCACACAACACACACACACACGTTCACAACACTCTCTCATGCAACACTCACATGCACGCATCCACACTCTCAGACAGTGACACAAACTCTGAATGAGGTGCAGATATTTGCTCAGCGAGGTGTGTAACCCACTCCTGCAGCTCTCAGCTTTGAGCTGCTCCGGTCAGACCTCACTGTGATCAGGGAGAGGAGGTGAGCAGACCAGCTGCAGCTCCTAACGACTCCCATCAGCCCACCCAATTACACCCTGACATTTTAACTGTGGCCGGTGCACGAGGACTGTTCCTCTGTCCCTGTCCACTACAATATGTTCCATTACAATGTCATCTACTGTTATTAGTGCATTGATGTGGTAATCTTATTGGCTGAACTGGCCAGTGCGATATGTTTACATCAGCTTTCCTAGAATGGACTGCCCCCTGCAGGTTGGATAGGGTACTGTGATCATCTCAAGGTAGAGTAACCACAATCTAGTCCGAACAGGGCCAATGTGAGTACAGGTTTGACCCAGAAAGTGATGAGACCCTCTCAAATGATTAATCATAGAGATTCCAGCTTTATTGTAATAGTGGGACATGTTTAAGGTCATGTTGTTTTCAATACCATACGTGGTGGGACTTCTTGCAGCAGGATTTTGGAATTAGTCGGATATCTGCTCTGAGTAAATCCAGATCAGCTTCGAGCCTTTTTCCGGGTTTAGGAGAATTCTGGGGATTCCCCGACACAGTTATTCAGCTAACTCTGTAATCCTGATGAACAGGGCTAAGGAATCTTAGAGAGGCTAATTAGCGATAGCTTTAGCCTAAAAGTGGTTTACCCTGTCCTGTAAAAATGAATTTGCGGCGTCATCTGCTGTTTACTTACAGTACTGCACCTCACTCTGAGAAGACCTCAGTGTTCGCTCATATTCCTCCCACTGTAGCTGTTGTGCCTGTGCTCCGAGTTTATCGTTAAAGCTAAAGAGGTGTGTGCAGGTGCTTTTGTGGGTTAGTGATGTAGATGGTCCCTGTGGAGACGGAGTTCTGTAATCCTGAATTTTTGGGGCTGAAGGGGGTGTATGCGTCTTTCTTTCTCACTCTCTCTTTCTCTGCGTTCACTTCCAAAGCCGCAGTTTGGATAGCTTTGGGTCGTCAACAGGTAACCCCACCCCCAACCACCACCACCACCCCCCCCCCCCTCTCCATCACTCTGATTGGTGTGCCCCGATACACCCTGTTGCCATGACAACAGTCACGCCCACCCCAGCATTGCACATTTCGACACCTCCATCTTGTGTTGTGCTTGGCACTGGCTCCACCATGTCATGTTTCCTGTTTGTTGTGAGTTGTGCAGTCATTTTGCCATCATGCGCTCAAACTGACTGTACAGCGGAGACTCGCTGGTGTGATAGTGGTGTAATCAGGAGGATGGATATGTACTAATGATGTACACAGGCTTAGGGACGTGAGGATTGGGGGATTCACAGGCAATGCCCTGATTATGTCACTTCCTGTTTGGGCCATTATAAACAGGAAGCTTAATTGTGTTAAAAGTCACGCTTGTATCTGCAGCATCCTGCATTGTGTAGGAGAGCCTCCACAAGCAAGGGCTGTTCCCGCAGCTGTTTCCCATATGTTCAGTTCTCACAATGTGAGTGATGAGAGGACATTCCTAGTGGAGCTCCAAAGGGATCATATTATGCTCATTTCTCAGTTCAGCATTTTCATTCTTGTGGTGTTTTTACAGACACGTATGTTTTTATTGTCTTTGAGCACCGAGTTACAGCAGTACAGGCTGTGTGAGCAGCACCTCAGGGTCACTCAGCCTGAAATAGGCTGTTTTTGCTCCTGTCTCTTTAAGGCCCCCCTCCCTTAAGGCCCACTCTCTTGTGATTGGCCAATCATAGTTCAGTAAGCGATTCTTGGCAAATTGAATGGAAAACAATCAAAGGTTGGGGTTGTACTGATGAGGAATAGCGGGTAATTCATTTTAAAGGTAAGTAGAGTCTGCACTCAAATTATTTACAGCTTCTCTTAGTTATTCACCATGAAGGATAAAAAGGATACACAGACGTTATGATTTCTTTACCTTTTTTCAGTGTGTTAAAATGTATGTTAATCACTGATTCTTCACTTTAACTTCCTCTGGAAGTCCGTACACAGGGAATTTACGTTTGTATTGCAGAAAATGGTGTCTTCTCGACATGGCGATGCACACTAGCTGAACTCTCTATCTAGCTTTGTTTGAAGGTGCGCCAAACCAGCATCTTGTCTGGTATTGAGTGAATGTATTGCATCACGATATGGAAGGAAAGGCTAGACTACAAACAAGGTGTTTAAGGCAGTTCAGGAGCTGTCTTTTCTATTAGCGAGGGTAACTCCCTTTGGGCATCGTAGCTTTGCACATGTTTTACATGCAAAAAATATCTGCCTAACACTCTAAAGGAAAGGAAGAAAATCTATAAAGCACAATATAACCCCTTTAAATGAACAGCCTGATGGTACCTGATAGACCCATAGACAGTAAAAGAAGTGGACAGCAGGATGGCGCTATTTTCAACGGGAGAGTGTGAAGCTCAATTGAACGAGTTTTCAGTTGGGCACCACGCCTACTGTGCAGGCTCGAAGTCAGCTTGCTGACGTAAACCAACGTCCTGAGAAGCGGTAACTCGTCTGGTAGATGTATCCTACACATAATTCCCAGCGAGCAAGCGATTGCGTCTGTCAGTATAGTCTGATTCCGTTCGATGTTATGTTTTGCAAATTATTACTTCATAGGTACTTCACTTCGTTAGCGATCTGGCTCAATCGTCTTCTGTCTATGATTCGTTATGGGCTTCTGGTCTAAACAGTACAGTTATTTATGTCCTGTGCGACAGAAGGTCGCCGGCATTTCACGTCACTTTTAGCCTAGCCTGGTGTCATCGGCTAAAAATGCTTACTATTAGACCATAACACTACATTCGAAGTAAAGACGTCTGCTACAAAGTGTAGTTTCTCTGTAGAAAATATTACCGCTGATATGAAGGCTCATAATGTTTTTAGTGTAAAGTTATTTGATGTCAAAAGTCAGGCAAAATGAATGGGGGTGAATGGAGAAGCTACCGCTAGTTGATCATCTGCTATCTTCTAGAGCGTTCAATTGAGCTTCAACTTCCGGGTGTATTCCTACCCCCTTGGATAGACCAGAGGCTGGCATTTTGAGGTGTAAGGTTACTATGTATTCTGAAATTAACATTCTAATTCTGATGAGAAAGTCACTGTGCGTGAATGGAAGCAGAGGAAATCTACGGCACTTGCATGCCATATAAGTTCTGTGAAATATTCTGTTCATTGGCCACGTTTACATGAGAGCTTTAATTCTGAATAAAAATAATTTCATTCTGAATAAAAATTAATTCTGCTTTAAAAAGACCATGTAAACACCTAATTCCGATTAAAAGTATTCTTCGGAATTCAACTTAATTCTGAAGTAAGTGGCTGGTTTATTCCGATCTTAAATCCGAATTAATTAATTCCTAGATCATGTAAATGTTTATTCCTTTTAAAATTTCGTGTCGTTCTGCGCATGCTCGTACCAGTCACTTATTTGGTAACTGATTCCATCTGAAACGGAGATTATGCATAACACAACATTATGCGTGATTATGCAGACTGTTGCTAACTTGCTACCCGCAATTTCAATGAACTTATGATGGTTTCCATAGAGCCAGCGAGCTGAAATCAGTCTGTTGTCACAGCACGTAACTAGCGAACTGTCAGCAGTTGCTGATACATGAAGTGGACATGTTAGCGTCCTTTGTAACTGCACACAGTTACTATCGTTTAATGAATAAAGCGTGATTATCTCGCTGCTTTAATATTTATGGTCATTATCACTTGAGCAACTATTGTTAACCGCCCCGCAGGACGTAACTTAACGCCGCAAAATTTGCTGGAGATAAATGAGTAGCTTGGTTTCTGTTATACCCACCCGAATGCCAGCGCTCTAACGTTGCTATGGTTATAGGTTGGCTAGCAGATGAATTTCAAACTTCAAACGGTGAAACTACCGTAGCCGAACTACCTGTGCGGTTCCACAGTTTTAATCAACACCTGCCAGCCAATTAGAACGGAGTATTAACCCAGACCATGGTATAAGCTGCATTAAAACATGTTTCTTCTCCGTATAACCATGTAGCTATCAAAACATTTTCAAAACGCATCGGTGTATTTAGGGTTATTAAACAAAGGAAAGTCAAAGAGAATACTTACCATCTATCCCGCCAAAAATCTGTGGGATGTGATGTGAGGCCTCGAACCTTCTTGCGATCTCGAGTGCCTCCTCTTCATTTGGCATTTGTATAAGGGTTTTCAGGAGTCCTCCTTCTTCCATGCCCTTACAAAAACAGTACGTGAATTTCTTCATAGTTGCCTTGTGGATCCTGAATTGGTTTGCCACCATGCGATACTCGGCACAACTACCAAGTCGGTAGAGGACAATGGCCACACGCATGTTTAGGGGGATGGGTTCACGGACATAGCCTTCATCGGGGGACATGAAGTCCTGCACCATGCCACACAGCTTTACAAAAGCCGTGCGGGTCATCGTAAAATTCTCCCTCCACTCTACATCCATGAACTCGGTCAGGACGATCCGGCTCCACCAGTCCTTGCTTCGGACTTTCATCCATTGCTCTCTGGCCTTGCGAGCGGGATGCGGCAGTGGGCTGAGGTAGAGCAGCCGTTGAACTAACCGTTGGTCTTCTTCCTCCCTTCTCCGGCACTCTATTGCCCTTCTCCTCCTCAGCTGACAAACGTGAAACATGATAATATAATTGTCGAGATGCTGCTTCAAGAGTATAACCAGAATAACTGCGAAAACAGTTTTTATTATGTGTTCTTCCATGGTGTAAGCCGAGATGAAAAGAAGCAGGGAGTGGAGTTTGTTTTCTTCCAGTAGACGTAAATACGTAAACATGTGCACCCCCTGTCCAATCAGAACCCTTCCCGACCCCCGGACGTTAAGCGGAATTAAATAAAGGCGATTAAACGTGTTTTCCATGTAAACCTCAATTCCGAATGACTATTTCCATGTAAACTCGAGGAAGAATATTTTAATTCCGAACTATTTAATTCCAAATAATTAATTCGAATTAAAAAACATCATGTAACCGTGGCCACTGTTCCCAAATGGTCTAACTGCTCCATACCTGGGGCCCCAGGAAAATCTACTGGCTGATCTATCCATTACTGCGCGCCCTTATTGAAGCCGACATTTCAAAAACACTGCCTCTTCACATTATTAAAGCTGTTTTACAGCTGGATCGCGGTGTTGGTAAAAGCCCCCCCCCCCATCAGGAAGCGATGATTAAGCAGGTAAAAGCTCCTCGGAGACTTGTGTCCACCAATCGCCAGAGACATTCAACAGTTTATTGTCACTAATGTGCCTCTTGATTGGTGGAGCTCCTCCAGTTAATGACTTGGTGCCCCTGCCTTGCTCTGTCAAAGAGAAAGTCCATCCATCTTGGTGGTTTCTTACTAAACAAAGATCAATAGTCCCATCATAAGAGTCTCCCAGAGACTTAACGAGATCCTGAAATACAGTTTGATGGCTCCTCCAGCGATCGATGTGTGTTTGTAGTGGAACTTGGAGAAGTACCATTTACAGGACTTAACTAATGTGGAGCACTTCATCCGTTACCCTCATACAATCTGACCACACATTCACTAAGCCCCCACGAACACTTAAGAGCCAATCTCTCCATTACAGTGCGCTATTAAAGCCTTCTAACAGCAGTCATTTATTTTGTACATGTCAGTCAGGCTGCTAGATAAATTAAGTCGCCTCTCTGACCTGCTCTTGTTTGATAGTCGCACTTTGTATTTCTTGCTTTTATTGGACTATATTGCTATTTGCACTGATGCCAAATCAAGCCCATCCTTGTCAGTTGTGCATGACCCCTGTTTAAGGCTTTATAACTCAGGATTTGAGAATCACAGAGACTGGAAAAATGCTTTCAATGAAGCAAGACACTTGTATCATTTGGGAAAAAAAAAGCTTATTTCCATGTATTTTTTAAAGTTTGAGATGAAAATGTGCCACAAACACAAAACTTTGTGAAAATTCAACACTGAAGTCATTTTGCACTGACTTACTGAAAAACCAACAAGAGCTTTGAGGTAAAACTGCACATTTCCTGGATCATAAACTCGTTGACCAGAAGTCAGCTAAAACTGACAATGTTACTTTGTGCAAGTAATAGTCTGTATAGCAAAATACAAGCTGCCCGTTGCTTCTCCAAATGCCTGAAAATGGAGGGATTTTTGCTTTGGTGTGAATTTTAAATAATGCAATCTTATACTACCAACTGTCTTCATACATGGTACAAACTTTTGCATCAAATGCAAGCGAATATTATTATTTTTAATGTTTTTGACGGTCAAAATGAGGGGGGCCTCATATAATACCTATCCATTTGTGCTCCAAACTAAACAGAAGACAAACTGCAAGTTTCACAGGTATAAAAACTTGATACAATCCTCTAATGTGATGTAATCTAGCCCCTAGAATGAAAAAATAATGCAAACTTACACTAAGTCACGGTGTTGGCAATACATTCCGACGACGTCATTCTCTGTTGTACATTATGCAATACTCTGAAGTATTTTATCATAATTCCACCGTAGTGGCATGTAGTTTTACAAATGTAGCCATTTCCTATCAGTCCACAAAATTAATGCTAATATCGGACATAATTCCTGTTTGCGCCATTTCTCTGGGAATATTGGTGCATTCGGTGGTCGTGTTGGATTCCAGGGGAAATCGACCATTTAGACAAAAGCCTCAAGTTGGCTTTTACTGTTGCACCTAACATACAAGTAGGAAAAAAAAAAAAATTATTTAATGGAAATAATTTCAATCTAGCAAGCAGAACGACTTTCCATTTGCCTCCGTTGTATTCATCTTATCCAGGCTTTATGATTGCTCGAGATCGAAGTGTTAATTCACATTGACAATGGATAATTTTACTTCGAACTCGTTTGGTAAGTGGGGAATGGACAATTTGGTGATGTCATTTCGCCTCAGCAATGTCTTTTGAAAACCATTATCCTCCGCACACTAATGAGTTGAAATATAACACAAAAAGTAAGGTCTCTTTAAGCGGTAGTTTACAACCCTTCAGGAATGAGATTATAATTGAAGCGATACTCCATTTAAAAATGCAAGTTGTCTTCTTTCAGATTTAACAGCTATAGCTCTTGGCTGAACCGTGATTAAGATTTTACTGAACAAGATGTGCAGAGAGAGACCTTTTTCTGGTCATGGCTCTTTCTTTTAATTTGTGATTTTTTTTTTTTTTTTCCCCATGGATTCACGAATGAGAGAAAAATGCTGACTTTCTAAAAAGACCTCTCAATGCATTAGCATTTCGTATTTAAATCAATATTAAGTGAGAGATTTTGACAGTTAACTGATAACTGGAAATAATTGTGCATTTTTTAAATTCCCTGAGCAGCATTTCACTACTGTATTCAAGTTCATTTGACTATGTTTGGCTTTATGTTGTTGCTAGGAGGTTCGACAAAGTTTCCATAATCACTACGACAACCTATAAAAAGTAGGTAAACTCAACTTGCAGGCAAGAAAAAGGGAGATACTGTCTGGGTGGAAAAATTGATAAAAATCTTTTCAAAAAAGGGCTGGAATAAAGCAGAAAAGTGACAGTGTGCTCCCAATGTGCTCCCTTAGAGTGCTGAAATAATTACATTTATATTTTATAATTTATCTTGTACTGTTAAAAACCTATCATGTGGCGATTTGTTTAAAAGAGCTCCCCTGCATGCTAATCAGGGTTAGTCATTTTTCATGTCTTATTTTCCCCACTGACTCCTGAGACCTAAGAGCCACGCAGTACAGGCCTTTGGCTTCTCCATGTTACACGTGCTTTATGCCGATGTACATGTGGCATAGGCGAGGCGACTTGAGCGTACACACCTGTTGCTTTGGCTCTGTGTTTCGCATGTTCTCCGGTGAAGGACATTCAAATCCTGGAGTGATGCGTTTACATCTTAGTGGTACGGTGTTGGAACATTGTAAAAGGCCCCTGGCGCCATGAATTAGGGTGAATAAACCAATGAATATGTGGCGGGTGGTGTCTGGTGATTCGGAAAGACGAACAATGTGTATTAGTGGTTGGAAGAGATGAGGATTTTCTGGACATCAGAAACCCTCATTTACTGAAAAGAGAGCGTGCGTGAGAGCGTGCGTGCGTGCGAGCGAGCGAGCGAAGCATAGGATCTCGAGAACAGTTTAATATGATGTACTGAGGAATGAATTGGATACCCCGTGATATGACCGTAATGGTGCGGTCAAAATGTCATTAGTGCCGTCTGCTCTCAGTGCGAATTCCACTGGGTGTTGTTATTCAAATTGACCATCTCGTGAAAGTGCTCTGAAAATCAGCTAACCGGCTAATTGTTAAACTGGTACCTTTTATATCTCCTGCAGGATAAATATTAAATACAGGTATAATTTCTCAGCAGGTTAAATGTTGAGTACAGGTAAAATTTCCCAGCAGGTTAAGTTTTTAAATTACTGGTTAAATCTGCCCTCAGGTTAAATGTTGAACACAAGTTATATCTCCTAGTGGGTTAAATTTGACATGCAGGTTAAATCTTCCCATCGTTCAACTGTGAAACACAGGTTTAGTATCTCAGCAGGTTAAATGTTAAGTGCAGGTTAAATCAACCTTCCAGGTTGAATCTTAAAAGCAAGTTAAATTACCCTGCAGGTTAAATGCTAAATGCTGGTTAAATCTTACAGCAAGTTAAATGCTGATTGCTGGTTAAATTGGCTCGCAGGTTAGCTGTTAAATGTTGGTTAAAACTCCCCAGAGTTTAGATGTTCAACGAAGGTCTTTATCTTTCCACAGGTTAACCATTTAATACACGTCAAATTCCTCCACAGTTTAACTTAAATGTCTGTAAATTTCTCCGCATGTTAAATGTGGAATGCAGGTTAAGTCTCCCTGCAGGTTCAATGTGAAATGCAAATTTACCGTCCCCACATTGTAGAGGTTACGCGCCATATTAAAGGGTCTTGGTTGACTGACCTTAGGGAGGGCTGGAAATGACTCTCATCCACCTTCACCCAGCATCACTCTGCATCCTGCATTGTATCATGTCATAGTGCTGTTGTCATTGTTATTATTGATAAAACTGGATTCTAATGAGATCATTGATTAACTGTTTTTTTTTTTTTTTCCCTTTCCTACCCCCCATACATGCACTTTGCTCACTCATGCAAACGCGCTTACTATCTTACACACACACACACACACACACACACACACACACACACACACATGCACACACAGGCTCGCTGAGTCTCGCACTAACCCCCAGGTCCTGGACATTGGGGTGAGCCCTCAGGACTTGAATGCAGAGGAGTGCCTGTTTCCGTCCGACTGGGACAAACCCGACGCCGGCGCCATCGACCGCGACGACCCATTCGGCTTCTGAGGGGGCCGACGTCGCGGAGACGAGAAGGGGAGAGGCTCCGGGCTGGCCTTCCCCCTCGGCTTCCCTCCAGCACCACCTAGTGGCGCGAAGCTGGCAGTGCACCCGAGAGAGTTTTCTATGGCGTGTTCCTGGATCTCTCGTACCAAAGCAATAAAATAATGTTCCTTTTTTTTATTCAGTTGTGCAATGGTAACCGTTTTGGTCTTTGTTACAGTCAACAAATATTTTATTTTGCTTTGAAATTTATTTTAATTTTTTTGGTTCTTCCAGTTGTCTTCGTTAATGTATGTACATGTATCAAAGCCGCGCGTGTATATATAAAGTATTATAATTTATCACCCATTTTGATTACTTAAGTTAGGTATGTTATTCCACTATTAATGTTTGTTACTCACTGACTGAGGGATTCAAAGAGATGGGCTGTTCTTGCAGAGGGTTAAATGTGCACTTTCCCTCTCTGACGAAGATGGTGTATTTCTTGCCAACGTCAATCATGGGTAGTTGAATCCTTAAAATTGGTATAGGTGCATTAGCATGTATTGGGAGGGGTTGTCTCATAGTTGACCATCACAGGGCTGAATTGAACTTCATAATGCGGGGCGGGGGGAGATGTTTCTTTTCTCCACTGGGAGTCTGCTCGTCTTCTCTTGACAGTTGTATTGTTTGAGTTCTCGTTTTGAAGCAAGCCAACTCGGTCAGAGATGGAGGCGTGATGGACATTCAGTTAAAGTTTCATTTTCTGCCAAAACGCGTCTTGTTGCGCACTGGTGGATAACTGTCTTTGCACCTGGTTTGGGTGAATAACATCACTATGGGAAGCGTCATCCTTCAAGCGGAAAGGGAGCTAATCAGTGTCGGATTTAATTGTTTCTTGTCTCGTATGTCCCCACTGTATGTTGTACAGCTGATACCAGCAGCCATGATTTGAGCCATGCCAAAAATAAAAGGCTGAAATAACTTTAAATTGGCTTGGCAATGATGGTCTGTTTATGTTGTCACCTGCTTTGGTTGTTGACACTACTTGGAAGTTTTTTTTTTTTTTTTTTTTTTTTTTTAAAGATCTATTATTTTATTGGTCACTGGTTGTTGGGCCTTGGTAGTAAGGGTGGGGGGTGGGAGCAGGGATCAGGGAGTTGTTGAGGATCAGCGATTTTAATCATGCCTTGAAGTAGGAAATACAGATTCACCAAACAGGAAAAGTGTTATGCACTTATAAACAAGACAATCCTCTTATATTTTTCAACAGAGTAAGATTTTTGTGCACTTTTCCCCATCTTTACAGAGTACTTTCTTCATGATTCTTATTTCCTTTCCTAACTTGCAAGTTCAGGGATGTTGCGTCTCACCTGACCCGTGCAGTTGTTGGATTTTGTTCACAAGGGTGTGGGTGCTATTATTTTTTTTTTTTCCCTCATGAGCTTTTGACAAGTTGTCTCATGAATTCTCCCTCAAGGGGGCTCGAGTGGATTATGACTCAGTCAGATTGCTATATGTTAATATATTCTTTTTTTGACTTTGTTGCATATCATTTGGAATTAATTTAAATAATGGAGTAATATTGTCAGTGTCACATTATATTCTGATTGAATTTAATAAAAGATACCTATATTGGCTGAAACTGATTGACTTTCTGGAACAACGTGCATTTCTGCTTTGCAAGGAAGAAAAATGATCCACAAACCATCTATTCCACTAGTTTCATTTATTTTATGAAATTTGACTTTTGTTAATGTAATCTCGTGGTCTTTCGCCACTCCTGTAATTGTCTGTGGGCAGTCATTTCAGTTGTCTCTGTAATGTGCATTTTGGAGACTAGTAATGGGCTTCTACATCAGTGTTCACCAAGCATTTTTCCCATTTGTGACGCACTTTCCCAAATGAGCAGAATCTCACAGCTCACCTTTCAAAATTGAGCAACAGACCTGCCTCACACCTGTAAGATGTGACTTGGTTATATCGCCCAAAATTGTATTTTAAGGGTTTACTGATGCACATTTTTAATAGTCTACAACCTTATCTTAAAGAGTTGGAATAGTATGTTAAAATTAAAACGCAAAGCAATAATTTGTAAATTTGACCCGTATTATGTTGAAAACTATACAAAAGCATATTATTTGATGTTTCACCACTTGATTTCAAAATGCAAGTATGGCCTTGAGTGTCACCATGTGTAATTTGTCCCATTTTTCTGGTGAACAAGTCTTGATGTGTGAAACGGTACAGGGTCTTGGTTGTCCCGTATTGTGTTTCCAAATCCCCCTCACGTCCCTATTGGGGACAAGATAGGACTGTAGGCAGGCCAGTCCAGCATCCGCATGCTCTTCTTGACCAGCCATGCCTTTGTAATGAGTGTGGGATGCAGTACTGCACTTTCTTGTTGAAATATTTATGGGCGTCTCTGGAAAAGATGTCTTTAAAGCAGCATATATTGCTCTACAATCGCTGTACTTTTCAAAACACCACTTCAAATGCTGACTCTTCTCTGGGCTTGGTGCCAAGATGAGCGATAACACCGTGGGAGTGTTTTGTATTCCATTCATGTGGTTTTTTTTGGGGGGAAAAACCATTGCCATTTTCTCTGGACTGAAGAAAATGACAACCCAACCTGTTGATAGTGTTGGGTTCAAAAGCCAGTGTCTGTCATGCTATAGGGGTGTGTCCGTGCATGTAGCATGGGTGACTTACACAATTGCGAAGGCACGATTAATGCAGAGAGATATGTGCAAACTTATGAGCAACATCTAGACGTTGTCTTTTTTAGGGGCTTCCCTGCATCTTCCAGGAAAACGACACCATACAACATTCTGCCTGAATGCATTTGCGTGGCTGCATGAACAGAAAGTGAGGGAGCTAATCTGGCCTACCTGCAGTCCTGATCCTTCTCCGATTAGGAATATGGTGCTTAATGAATGAAGGAAAATATGTGGAAAGGAAAGCCCCGAAAATTTGTGCAGCTGAAGACATGCATGATGGAGGAATTTGGGAGAATTCTGCCTGCTTGATTTGATCAACTGGTGTCTGCATTGCCCCAACACTAAACGTGTAATTAAAAGTAATGATGTTAACACCAAAATGATGTGGTGAAAAGTCCACTGTGCCAATATTTTTTTGCTCTGGCAGTCATCAGTTTTGAAATAACCATACATTTTCAATGGGCAGTTGAATTCACAAGGTAAAGCATCAAATAATGTAATATAATGTGTTTAAGGTAGTCGAGGGTGAAAACACTTTTGAAATAATTTTATTTTATTTTCGCGTTTTCCAAGATGTGCCAACTTTTTTGGAATTAGGGTTGAATGGTGCCATTTGTAATTAAGATTTCTTCATTCATTTGAACGTTACATTTCTTCAAAAGGAGTTTTCACACGTCAAATTTGATCTCCCCTGATGGCACTGGTTGGGCAACGATAAGCTCACCAGGCAACACATTTGCTTATCCAATTTAAAATCTCGGCGCACGAGCGAATCGGAGTACTGTCAGTCACAAGCGGCCATAGCGTTGCCATGAGGGCAAGTTCGCTGATTAATTTAAATGGAAAATTTAAAATCGCCAACACACTTGGCCAATGAGGTTTAAGACCAGGAAATGTGCAATATGCTCGAGCAATTAACGAAAAGGTAGTAACACACAATGAAAAGTCGTGATTCATCGCGGCAACGTTGCTCTCATACCGGCGCTTGAGATGAACCTTGGATGACCCCTAAAATAGCTTCGAAAGAAAACGATCCAATTTAAAATGTTGAAACCTGCAAAAAATATTAATGCAAATGTTTACATCCGGAGTTTTTCCCCAAAGAAAAAAAATATATTCAGCGGAAGCTATACAACAAGAAGTTATTTTTCTCTCTCTCCCGATTTAGCTTTTCGGCCTCTATGGACTTGAGGTTAATTTGACAATCACGTCTTGTACCTGCGCTTCAGATATGGCCGGTTGTCGATGAGTGTAAGTCGATCCCAGTTTCCTTCCAGAAACCACAACTGTAATACGGGTGAGTATATGTTTTTTAAATTGTACTCTAATGCTTCACAAATTGTAATCTTAGACATGCAGTATCCTGCACGCAAACCTCGCGTTATTTTCTGAAAATGTTTGGTGCGTGTGGTGGTAATCGAGTAATGGAAGATATGTTGTTGCTGCTACCAACCGCTGCGTGCCATTTCAGCCTGATCGCATTGAAAGTCGCAAAACACTGGTGGTTAGTACTTTACACTGTGACTTTATGGAAATCAAGCAACGTTAGGGAATTTTAATTTCGAGAACATCATGACTAAAGCCGCTTTCACACTGGACGCGAAACGAATTTTTCGCACGACAGATTACAATCAAAGTCGATGCAAAGACGCGTCTTTGCATCGACTTTGAATGTAATCTGTCTTGCGAAAAATTCCTTCCGCGTCCGGTGTGAAAGCAGCTTAACTGCTAAATTGAGAAAACGAAAAGCCTCGTGCTGTCCTCAGACTAAGTAGCTAGGTGGCTAATTGCTGGCCATCCATTCATCTTGGGAAGGGAAAATTGAGGATGGCCCAAGTTACATCTGAAACCGTTGATAATTTAGCGGAAGTGTTGGAAAACCTTGCGTTTACGTGTACATAAATTTGCTTCTGCTATCTTACTCGAAGTTAATCGCCATTTAAGGTAATGGTCAAAGCGAGCTACATTTTCATGGCAGTTGGTGATCTACAATTGTTGTGACCAATTTTTCTTCTGCTTGTAAGAAATGCGAGTTGGCTGGTTTACTACATTTCTGTTTCGCAGCAAAAGTAGCCTTCTGCGGCCAATCGGCTCACTTAGCTATCGGGCTTGATGTAACACTGATTGCTGGCCACCACCTGAATTTGTATTTTGACTGTTAGACACGTTTTCGCGTTGATTAGCTAGTTACCTTTACTAACAAATGAGGTTGGGCGGAGATGATGAATTCACCGAGTGTGGTCTTTTGCCTGTTTATTTGTTTGTCAAGACAGTATCTCTCTAATTTCTCAATCTATTTGGATGATATTTGGGGGAAGTGTGGTCCATGCCCCAAGGAAAAATCGATGGTATAACTTCCGCCCGTCAGCCCCATCCTAAAATTCAAAATTAACTTCAATATTACGTTAGATGATGATGCTGACTAATACCGCAAAAATCCTAAACACCACACTTCTTTACCCCCATTAAACGCGTTAAACCCCGAAGAATTTATACCAGCGCCCCTTTTTAGCAATGCCCATAATTTTATTTGTGAAAACCAGTATTTTCAGGCGGGGGTTACGGGCAGAAATCTTTCCCAATAATTGGATTTTGGTGGTGAGCCGGATTCGAATTCTTCACCGTTGCGGCCAGGGATCGCTCGATTGGAAGAAATGCCGCAGCTACACTCAAAATCCACTAGGTGGTAGTAAAGTTCCACATCGTTGGCAGGATGCGCGCGCTCAGTGCTTTCGAGCTCATTCATTGAGTAGTTTTTTAGGGGTAAAGTTTGCATGGCTACAACGCAGCACAGTTGGGTTCAAGTACTTTCAAGAATTGGATAAAAGTATTTTTTTTTAATACCAAAGTGCTTGCACTTGTATCGAGTACTTCCTATTAATGCCTAAAGTACTTGTACTTGTATTCAGGTACTTTTCAAAGTTCTTGACCAATCTGTCTCCTAAGTGCTGACAGAGATTGGTCAAGTACTTGAAAAGTACTTGGATACAAGTACATGTGCTTATTATTAGGCCTAATAATATTATTAGGCCTAATGCCTGATATTAGGTAGTACTCAGATACAAATACAAGCACTATGGTATGTTTAAAAAAAAAAAAAAATGCTTGCGTACAATTCTCAAAAGTACTTGATAGTACTTGGACCCAACTCTGCAACGCAGTGCTTACACTTGAGGTTTCGGGTGTGATGAGAAAGTTTGTTGGCACGCAGCTGAAGGATCAGTTACGGTCCTACAGTCGTAGAAATGTCAAAGATGCTGGAGTCCTCCCCGGACCAAAAATGAAGCCTGTGTGGGTTCATGTGCCCAAGTAACTATTTTAGTTGAGGATTAGAATGGTTGGGAGTCATCCCTCTTTAAGTAACTTATTAATTAATTTGTGTTGTGGTTGATGCTCCACAGTCTTAATTTAAGCATCGTTTTTTTTTTTTTTTTTTTTTTAAATCTTTTTAAGGGCCGTTTTCCTCACCCAAGCGCTTAGAAAATTGTAGGAAAACAAAATGGAGGCCGAACGGCGGCCCAGCGGGGGGGTCGAGTCCAAAGGGAAGAGAGAGGCCTTTCCACACCTTCGATCGCTCTCCACCTACTCCAGAAGAATCCTGTGCGACAGTGCCGACGGCTGGCCCAATTTCGGCCAGAGCCTCTCTGCGGCGACCCCCTTCTGCAACATAAAGATCGAGATCGTCAACAGCGAAGCGTCGCGTAGCAGCAAGCGATGTCTGGACGATCCGTCTGTGGAGAGGGAGTGCGGGCCCCCCGCGAGGAAACGAATGGCTCTCGGTGCCTCCGCTCCAGATTCGGGCAGTGCCCTGGACTCCCGTGGGGACTTCTTGGGTAAAAGCGAGGACCCAGGGTCCTATGCTAAACCCCAGAAGCCGACTATGATCAGGAAGGTGGGGAGAGGCAAGCCTGTGAGATCAGCTGCAACTCTGCCGAAACTGGGCTCTGCTAAGCCTGATGGGGTTGCTCCGGGCGTCCTGCCCCATGTCAAAGTGGAGGACAGGGTCTCGACGCTGAGCCAGATTCCCCCTCTCAATTCCAAATGCCTGCCCCTGAAAGCTGGTTCTCCTGCCCAGCCGGGCCAGGAGTCGCCGTTGGAGTTCGACATCAACCATGCCTTCGATTTCGACATCGAGGAAATCCTCTCTCTCAGTCCGATTTACAGCGGGGCGAGCGACGATAGCGAGAGCATCGAGGCATTTATCGAGAGCTGTCACAGCTTCTACGAGGCCAGCCAAGCTCAAAGCCCAACCAGCTGCCACGCCCAGGGGGCGGAGCCGGCTGGGGGGGTGGGCGAGGCCAGCCGGAAGGAGCGCTGTCATTGGACGAGGGTTACTTCTCGCGGTCGTATCGCGAGGCGCTACGGAGGGGGTCCGCGGGTGTTGGACAGCTCCCCAAAATCAGCCCTCTGCACAGCAGCCCTCTCACTCTGGGGGCGGGGAGAGAGTCGTCCAATCGAGAGCAGGCGGCTGTGGGTGTGGGCGGGGCCTTGCAAAGCCCCACCCCTCTGGCTGAGCCTGTCGTGTGCAGGAACCTGCTGTCGATTTTGGACGACACCCCAAAGGCGGAGCCCACAGGGCCAAGGCAGGGGGCTGAGGGTGGGGGGCAAGAGGTGGGTTTTGGAGAGGAGGCGGGATTTCATTGGGAAGGGGTGGAGTTTAAAGTGGATACTAGATATGAAGAGGCAAAAGATTCTAAAGAGGAGGCTGGGTTTAGTAGGAAAGAGGCTGGATTTAGTAGAGGGGAGGTGGGGTTTACTACAGAGGAGGCGGGGTTCGCCACTGGCCCCCTGCTGTTGGAGTCCTCGGTATGCAGGGGCTCTTCCTCGAAGAGGAACAACGGGGCTGTTGAGACGACCGACTCGTCCCCCCACCAGGACACCACAGGCGTTTTCTGCGAATCCACAAACACGTCCTTCAACGACACCATACTGCCACCTGTGCAGGTAACCCCTCCCACTTCGCACCAACCAGTTAGGCTCCTCCCACTAATGTTAGTCTGTGTTCTCCTGTCTTCGGAGGGCAGATGATAATTTTTCCATTGGCTGTTCACAAAATGTGAGTGACCAGCATTCAATACTTTGTTTGCGCTGAAGCCTTCTTAATGCATATTTATCACCTACTTTTCCACCACTGTGAAGAATTGGCTCAGTACAGATGTAAGGCTAGGGAAGTTATCATACCTTGTTTACATGGATGTCTGCCACAGTAATATGATTATTGGCCCCTGTAAATTGATAATGTAAAATAGCAACTGCTATCACTGCTCAGAATGTTGTTGAGCAGCTAAGAGGGTGAAGGGTGGGGTTTTGGGGGTGGGGTTTGGGGGGGATGTACATGTTGGCTGTTCTGCAAGAGAGCTTGTCATTGATGGGCAGGTCCTGATGGCTTATATCCTAAATTGCTCTGGGAAGTTAGTGAGATCATCTTTAAACCGCTCTCCATTATCTTCAGACGGTCTTTAGAAACTGGAGAAATACCAAACGATTGGAAGCAGGGCAATATAATACCAATATATAAGAAAGGGGACCGTACTGAGCCAGGAAATTACAGGCCAGTTAGTTTAACTTGCATTGTATGCAAAATACTGGAATCTATCATAAAAGACGAGCTGGAATTATTTCTCGAAAGTAATAGTATCTTGAGGGATAGCCAGCATGGTTTCCGTAAGGGAAGGTCATGCCTTACAAACCTCCTGGAATTTTTTGAAGAGGCCACCAAGACTTATGATCAGAGCAGGGCTTATGACATCATATACTTGGATTTTCAGAAAGCATTTGATACAGTACCGCATAAGAGACTAATTTTTAAAATGAGCTCCATTGGAGTTACAGGAGGTATTCTGGAGTGAATTCAAAACTGGTTACAGGACAGAACACAAAGAGTGGTGATCAGTGGAATCTCATCTGAGCTAGGTATGGTGGGGAGTGGCGTCCCTCAGGGATCGGTGTTGGGACCCCTGCTGTTCCTCATCTACATTAATGACCTTGATGGGAATATTGAGAGCAAATGAGTGATATTTGCAGATGATACTAAATTGGGAGGTTTGGCAAATAGTTTAGAGTCCACTAAAGTGATTCAGGATGATTTGGATTGAATCCAGAATTGGGCAGAAATGTGGCAAATGAAGTTTAATGTAGCGAAATGTAAAGTTGTACATGTAGGTAATAAAAACATTAGACAGGATTACTTCATGGGAGGTTTAAATCTGGAATGTGCTCCACATGAAAAAGATCTGGGGGTGATTGTTGACCAAACCCTCACAGGCTCTAGCCATTGTGCCGTAGCAGTTAAAAAAGCCAATCGGATGCTGGGATACATTGCCAAATGTATTGAGTATAAATCTAAGGAGGTGATGCTTCTTTTGTACAACACATTTGTCAGACCACATCTGGAGTATTGTGTACAGTTCTGGGGACCATACTTTAAGAAAGATATAGAGGCTTTAGAGAAAGTTCAGAGAAGAGCCACGAAGCTAATTCCAGGTATTAAAGATGAAAGCTATGAGAAAAGGCTGAAGATCCTTAATCTCTTTAGTCTTAGGAAAAGGAGACTAAGGGGCGATCTGATTGAGGTCTTTAAATATGTTATAGGAATTAACAAAGTGAATTATGTAGGATTCCTTCGGCCAAGTTTTGTTAGTAGAACTCGGGGTCACAAATGGAAGTTGACAAAGGGTAAATTTAGCACGAATATTAGGAAATATTTCTTCATCCAAAGAGTAATTTTGATGTGGAATAGCTTGCCTGACCATATTGTTGAGGCAGAAACCTTGGGAATTTTCAAGAGCAGACTTGACTTAAAGCTAGATACCATTGAGTCATTGACTATCTGAAGTGATGTATTCACAAAAGTTAAAAGAAACTGGCGAGCCTAGTTGGGCTGAACGTTTTATGTCATGTCATGTCATGTCATGTCATGTCATGAAGCCTGGAGGCTTCAATGGTGAATTCGATTTGACATGTGAAATTCTGAGAAACACAAAAAAAAAAATCCTTGAAATGGGAATGCCGAGATGGAAAATTCGGACGTCTTCTCGCCGCACTGACTTTCCCAGATGATGCGATCATCGTCAGAGCGCGTTGTGAACTGTATGAAGGATGTTTGTGGAATGGTGCTCACAACTGAAAAACTTATTTTTTTAAGGACAGGATAACAGTGTGAGCAATTGAGGCTCTTGAATGAACAGCACACTTAGAAAGCAGCTGCCGTTGCCCTGACAACAAACCCACTCGATGACGCAAGTCCACATTTTCTCAAGAGGGAAATACACAGCCTGTCCAAAAAAAAGAAGTTGCTCACTCAAGTATTTAGTTGGAACCCTTTTAGCTGTGATTACAGGGCAAATTTGTTGTGTCATTGTTTTGTCAACCATATAAAATGGCAGAACATTTATCCTCAATCAAAGCTGCGTTAATTTTTGGCCGAGATCACGGGCTACGGGATCATTAAACCACAGTAGTTTTCTCTGGCACGTCAGTGTGGTTCAGGTCCGGACATTGTTGTGGCCAATTCATATACATGTGTGAATGATTCCTCATACTTGTTTTTCTCTTCTTGTTTTCTTTGCTTGATGCAGGTCAATAATTTGCCCCCTCTGAAACACTTACATTTCCTGCCTTTTAGAAATACGTCTTTCAGCATTATTTTTTTTTTTTTTTTGAGGAAATGAGAAGCTACGTGCTTCATCAGTTGGGGTTAAAAAATATATATATTGTTCGCTGAAATGCATTATTTGCTGCAATAATGATCCAATGTGTGAATGATTTCCCAAACGGCGACTTTTTTAAGGGTCAGGCAGTGTATTTGGACATCTTGAACGCATAAATCTTGACTTTTCGTTATTTGACTTATGGATGCACCCTAAGGTCCCAAGTTAATTCAAAACACAGACTGTATAAAAAGAAACCTGGGTCTGAAAAGTTAGGCCAATGCAGAAATCTCTTAAAATTGCCAGCAGATGGCAACCATGGTGGTTGCAGAAAGAAGTTCAGTGCTGTAGAAGTCTATGGGAAAATGACTACCTTCCCACCTGATTTATTATTTCAATGATTTTCCACATTCTTTTATGGTATCTTTCGCAAGTTTCAAGTCTCCTTCGATATATTATGATGTTCATTTTTGTAAATTATGGTCCCAAATAGACTAGAATAAATGAAAAAGCCAGATATGCTTTAGGGGCGTGGCTATCCTCTGGTCCTCGTCAGATACGGTCAGATCCACCTGTAGATCCACCCCTCGCTCCTCCCTGGATCTTCAATTCACACCCTCCTCCAATAGGAATCACATCCGGTATCATAATGACAAAATGGCGCTGTTCAAATTGCCAAAATTGAGGCTTCCTAAATGGTGTGCTGAATCCAATGGGTGACGCCACAGTTGCTTCCTCCATCTTTATATACAGCCTATGGGTCAAAATGATCCGTTCATCTACATCAGCGGTGAGGCTCTTTGGTCCTGATGGGCCACACTGTCTGCAGGTCTTTGATCTTCCTTCAGTCCGTAGGCAGGTGAATGGTTGTGAGTAAGGTGTGTGCACACAGCGGCCCATCCCTGATGCACATGCTGCTTCCATCTCCCACAGTGGTTATAGAAGGGTCTGCAGGATGGCACTGAAGGGGTTTGTGGGTAGCGTGTGGGTCATTGCCAGGTATTTTGGAGAAAAATTTAGTCTCAACAGCAGAACTACTTTGATTTCTTTTAAAATGACTTGTCTCCCTATTGACATTTGCATTAATTAACCAGGGTACACTGTCACAGCCAGAGTAAATAAGAAGGCCAAATTATCTGGCAATTCAGAGAGATTTCAAAACGTTCTGCACCAAAAATTTGCTATTAGCTGATGTGGTCTTTATAGCAATATTGTTTTTATGGTCATTCATAGCTGATTTAAATCTGAAGTGTTCAGAGTCTTATTATGCGTCAACCTTGGAGTGAACTGTAGCCTGGCAACCAATAAGTTGCAATTCATGCTCTCCTTCAGTTTAGAAATGTTGTCTCCGTAACTGTGCTGCCAGTTGAGTACCCCAGCTGTTTGCTGTGTTTCGATTTGTTTCAGGTCTGTTTTTAATTCAAATGGAGATCCCATGGTTTTCAAAAATCTTAAATATGTCCTGCTAAATTGCAGGGAAATGTGTATAAAAATGTTGTACATGATCTAGATATTTTCCATTTGATGTAACGCTGTTGCCATAAAAACATGGCATCTTGGGTTTAAATATTTCTCTCAATATAAGTGTGATGTAGCTTCAGTGAAGTTCTGCAATCATCACGTACTGAATATGTTTGTGATATTGTTCTAACTTTGAACTTATTAACCCTTAGAGCGCCATAGGCAACTATAGTTGTCCAATGATGTGAGATCTCAAGATCAGATGCTGTTGAAAACTTATCATGTGGGAACTTGTTTAAAAGAGGTCCCCGGGAGCTCTTTTAAACAAGTTGCCACATGATAGATTTTCAACAGCTCAGGATAATTACATTTTTATAATTCTTTGTAAATTTATTCAGCGCTGTAAGGGTTAAAGTGGGAATTCAAGCTAAAATCAGAGTTTGTGGGGTTACATTGAAGGTGTTTATGCCCATACTGTGGGAAGTGTTTGGGAAATACTGCTCTGTAAATTTGTGGAGCTGTCCATATGCTCTCCAGACCTCGCTCCGAGTTTTTTTCGTCCGGGCTCTGGCCTTTGATTCCACAGCACAGCACTGAAGGTTAATTTAAAATGGACGGTATTGGACTGCGTGGTCTGTTCCATGTCGTACTCTGAGCAGGTGAGGTCAGTGGTGGTGGTCCCACAGAGGAGGGTGGAGCCAGAAGACGTCAAAGAAACACTGAAGCTCTTAAAGAGGTAAGAGAGCCCAGACCTGCCCACGGCTGTGAATGAAGTCTAGGGTGAAGTTATATCTCTTGACCAGCAGATGGCAGCATTGATCCACTGAGCCATCCTCGGTCCTGAGTCGCGAAGTAAATGCGTTTTGCCTTTACCTCGCGAGCCTCTGCATCTCACTGCCTGAGCGCAGTTCTTTGCATCAAAATGTCCATGACTGATTGAGTTTCTGCTGGAAGATAAGTACTGGTTAATGATGAGCGCTGGAAATAGAGCCCTTGATTTATGGCACTTCTCTAATTAGCTTGTGTAGAGCTGGTGACGTCTTAAACTCGGCTCCGATGATATGTGAACAGCGAAGGGTACACTCTTCACATTAGAATGACGGGTAACAAATTACCCTGTCCACTCCAGTGATTCATGAGCTCTCGAGGGCATCCATCTGGTCCGATTTCTGGACTCAAGTGCTGCGTGAGGGAGACTATAACAGATGTCGGCTGTTTGATGGTTTGCAGTGAGCATAATGCTGTCCTCAGTAAACTCTTAAACTCAAGCTAACAAAAAACGTGCACAGTTTTGCTTCAATACTGCGCTATTGTTGATGTAACGTTTAAGTAATATTAGGAGAACTCTATCAGCTGGAACCAGTCTGATTAATTGTATCTCCCTGACAACGGTAGTCGGGAGATACTATGGTTCAGTTCCGGGTCCGCCGCCGCAGAGATTTTATGTTCCGGGCTCTGGAAGCCACAATTATTACAGGAATGTTTTAAATTTTACACAGGCGAAGATTATATATATATATATATATGTAAAATATGACAATGCTCAAGACTGATTTTCGTCAATTTCGGACCACCAATATGGCTGCCGGCAGCCATTTTGTTCGAAATTTGGGGATCGGGGAGATGCACAACTCGGTCCCTGTGGCGACCGAGTTATCTAGTTGATCAAGTTCTTGGATTAGGAATATGTTAAAGGTTTACATTGTTTGTTTCTTATGAATCAAAACTGACCACCTCCAATAGAACTAATTCAAGATCCCGTTATTGCATTCTGCCAGGGGTCTTCTCCATCAACTTTGCTTTGCATTATGGGTAATCTGACGGCTAGCACACTTCCGGTTGGCGGGTTATAAATGTATGTTATTAATGGTGGGGCCTCCATTTTCTGAACTATTTTATTAACAATTAAACCTTACATGTGTAAGTATGGGATGTCTCTGTTAGGCTGTGGAATGAACACCCCATATAGATAAAGCAAAGAAACTTCAGCAATATTCGTTCATGAGAGACGACACCATTGCATTAGCAAGGCAGGCAATTGAGTGGAACCAGTAAGCAGACGTGGCCGTGCTGTCAAGTGAGTTTGAAAAGGCCTGCCTGCAGTGCCCCCTGCTGGCTAGTACAGCTAAATGCGCCCAGTCAAAATGCACTGTGGCTTTCCTGACTGCGTGTAGTCAATCCTCTCTATTTCTGAGTTTCTCTGTGGGATGGCAGTGGTGTTTGTGTAGCTGGTAGTACATGGGTTAGCTGTGCAGGATCACAAGGCTTATTTTTGTGCACAGTAATATTTAATGGTGCGATCAGCCAATTTTCCTGACTAGCATTTATACTCAGCCCTATATGTCTATCTGGGCTAGAGCCTTCAATGGGTGATTGGTAGTGTGATGTAATGTGACGTGATATTGTGTGATGTAAGGTAATGTAGTGTAAAAGCAGCCTTTGTAAGGACCCCATATCCCTCCGTGTTGCACCCAGGCCGGTGGTATTTGAGAGCGAGTCGGACTGGCAGAGGGAGAAGGATCTGTATGTGGCTGCAGTCTCCAGCCATATGGCCAACAGTGCCCCCTCTGGAGGAGGTATGAAACTGCAAGTGTTTACAGCTGTCTGGAGATTTTACACGGGACGTCAGCATCACTGGCCTCTTGGCTGTGTGTGTGTGCTCAAAATTTCAGAAGAGGTGTCTGTGTGTGATTTAAGTCTACAACACACAGTTAATGCCACAGTATAATGTCTCTCTTCCTTTACTATCGGTGTGGTTTCTGTGAAATTTGATGTGCTAAAAATGCGGCTCATTTTAAAAGCTGGGCTGAGTACCTCCCAGAATGCAGCTCTCCTCGCCGGCAGCCCGCGATAATTTGCATCGCTGTGGGATGCTGATTATGGAGCCGCTTCGCTCTGATTGCTGGCGGTTTTTGCTGCGGTAGCTCTCGCCGTGCGTCTAAGGCAGACGGGCTCTCTGGTGTGAGTTCGCATTCGCCAAGCCTGCGGTCTGTGCTCGGATTACAGGGGCGACCGGGAGAGAGCGCACACAAATGTGGAATTAAAATTTTAGCTTTTTTTGTGTGTGTGTGAATTTAGTAAGCAACTGAATTGTGCCCTGCAAGGAAGAGGGTAGAGGGTGTAAGATGCACAGAATTGTGGGTGTTTTTCTCTTTTGACCTAAAACAGGGGTGTTCATTCTAATCCACACAGGGCTGGTGTGGGTGCTGGTTTTTGTTAGAGCTCAACACTAACACACCTGATTCTACTCATCAAGGTCCTGATTGAACCCGCTGATCAGTTTATTGGTGGAATCAGGTGCTGTAGCACTGCTGGCTAGAACAAAACCCTGCACCCACACTGGCCCTTTGGATAATATTGGACACCCCTGACCTATATATTAATGACTGCAGCGTGCCACCCAAAAATGAAACCTGCTGTTGCACTTGTGTACTTGTGTTGGGCATTGTGCATGCTTGCACGTCTTGCAGACTCTCGATAAGAGAGCAGGGGCAGGGATTTTGGGGGAGTCTGTGTTTCTTGTTAATGGTACCACTCTTGTGGGGGATGTTTGGCTGTAATGGTAATTTGAGGGATCGCAATTGAATGTCCAAACCTTGCTGAAGGTAGCGCTAGAACATTTGCGCTGTGATGCACACTTCGGTTTCCGCCACAGACTGTATACAGTCAATGGTTTCAGCGCACAGAACTGGTTTTCTCTTAGCATGTTCATGCAACAGGCAACGCAGTCAAGTTACTATTTTGCAACTGTCAATGTCATTTTTTGGTCTAGAGACATAATATTGATCACACCAAGCATATACCATAGCTGTATATCATACATTGACTTGGTGTTGCGTCGCGAGCGAAGAATGTCGGTTGCTGTGTTTGCTGGCAGTGCGCATTCCGACACGGAGAATTGACCTCCAGCGTATAGCCAATCACACGCTAGGATTTGGTGAGAACAGCAGTAGCGCCACCGGCAGCAGAGTGTGGAAATTGAATAGCGAGCCCTGCAACTCTGCTTGGCCCCTCAGGAGTGATGTCAGAGCTGGTAAACCTGATGAGAACAGTCGCCAGGCAGGGAACCACTAACAGCAAGCAGGAGCCCTGGCAACACCCGGCCGACCTGACCCGCAGGTATGAGCGCGTGCTGAACACTGCCACGCCCCCGAACAGAATTCCCATCGGTCCATTATGTTCTTTCTGAACTTGGCAACAGACTGTCACTTGGTAATACTGTGATAAAAATTCCAATGTATTGTTTGTTGATGTCGTTCTCATACTGTTGAAAGTGTTTGAGAAATTGCGTTCATGGTAGCTGAGTTTAGAAACAGTTTTGCCCTCTATCCGTGTGCTTTTTTGAATCTGAAATTAGCGTCTTTTGTTCAAAATATTGTTACACGATTGTTTGTGAACCATTTTTCCATCATGAAAGTCTGATGTTTTGAACACTGGAAGTTTATGATGTATACAGACAAGTACGAATACACTCTGGGTCGCTTTTGTTCTGTTTCGTTGGCCACTGTCGATTTTTCTAGACGGCTTCCCTATCGGTCTGATGTTTGCCCTGTAAATTTAATCAGTCATTTAGACTGAATGTGCTTTTGTAGCTTTCCCCACCCTCATTCGATTACGGAAATCCAATACGCCTGATCAACGTGTCTGCGGATCGGTCTGCAGATTTATTGATTTTTGGATTAAAATTTTTTTTTTTTTTTTCTCAAACGTGGCTCGCACGCGTTCGAAGGAAGAGGAAGGAGCCAATGTTGACCAGCATGGTGCCAATGAGCGTAGCGAGGGGGGCGGAGCTTCATTCAGGTCACACAGAAGTTAAGCCCTCCCCCTCTCTCTCACTGTACCAAAAAAAATAACATCTGACCTCCTGGCACAAGCATTTTTTATGAACTGTGGCCAACAACCGCCCTCCAGCGCCAAGCGAAAGGGTGATATTTAAACGGGCACGGCGGGCGGACTGTGCTGAGGCCTCCGTTTATGGCCGTTTTGGGTCCTGAAACGCTCGTGTCGGGAAATCCCTCATGGCGAAACCTCGGCTCTGGGGCTTCTTGCAGAAATGGAAAAATGGGGACTTTTTCAAAAGTATGCAGGCATTAAAAATTTATATCACAGTCCTTTGACGGTTAAAAACCAAATTGGTTTATCTGTTACGAAAGTGAATTAAATTTGTGCATACATTCAGTGCAGCCGTTTTTTCAGGGTGCATGTTGTGTGTTTGTGGAGAGACCCTCTCTCTGCAACATTGCAGAGACAGAGTGGCTGTTAATGATGCTGTTTAGGGAAAGTTTTTTCTGTTGTTGTGTTGCTCCCTGTCTGTTACCATGGTTACAGCCAGGTTTGGCAAGTGTCCTAAGTTTTTTTAAGCTTAATTGCAGTAAGTACTCTTCACTACTTAAAATTTCACTTCGAAGTGGTCTGCTCACTTGTTTGCAGTTAGGAAATTTGAGAGCAAGTTCCTCCAGAAAGCTTTGGAGGGAAAGGGTTATTAACCTGGAAATAAAGTCTTAAGTGGGCAGTATACTTCAACAGTCAAAATGATGAAAGTTTACTGCAGTGAACATGTCCTATACACTGCGTGTGATACATTCTCCAAGAACTGCGGTGTTTTTGCCACTCCATGCCAGTAGAGGGCACTGACAAAGTGAGTCCCCTGTTGAGAGTGAGTTTCAGAATCCTGGGGAGCTCCAGTATGGTTTCTGAACTGCCAGTTTGCAGAGAGACTGGTATGTGACATCAGTGTCAATGCATGATGACTGACAAACTGTCAATGGTAGTTTTTTGTTTTGTTTTTTTTATTCAACAGTTTGTTAATAATATGGAATTCAGTCAGTGTTAGGCTTTCAAGACCACAATTAACACGCACAACTGTGAATTTCTAGTCTTGAACGCAGTGTTATCCCATTATTCCACAAATTTAACACAAACAAACAATGACGAAACATCGTCACGATCGCTTGGCTATAGAAAATTAGACAAGTACTTTTAGAAGTGTTTACATTCAGTGACTGGCACAGTGTATTCAGAACTGCTCAAACTCTGCCCTCTGACCTCAGTGGAAACACGACCAGCCATGTGACTTGTTTGAACCAATCCCGGACAGGGGGAGGTATCGTAAGTAAAAAAAGACATGACGAAGTTTGGCTGTGGTGTTGTGCACAAAGACTGCTAAAACAGTAAAGCCGTGTCCTTGGACGTCTTTTTACCCCAAAAGTTCTGCTTCCTGTGAAATATACTTCTGCCTTTAATTACTAGGGTTCCCACTCATCCTGGAAAATCACAGCTGTTTTGACTGTACAGTTTCATCTCCTTATAATTATTGTTTCTTTTGTTTTTATTTTCATACTTTGCACAGAAACTACAAGATTCCTTCTGGAAAGGCCAAAATCTCGCTGGACGAATGGCAAAAGCGGAACAGGAGGACATTCTGCCGATTCGCTGGCATTCCCGCCAAATTTCAGCGTAGCCCCATCCTATGAGCGCGTAGCCCCCTGAACAAAAATAAATCGCACTCGGGGGGGATTCAGTGTTGCTAAGCACTTACCTCAGCTCGTTTAGAATCCTGGTTTGAATTTATTTCCCTTCAATATGGGCCACACTGGGAAAATTTTTTTTCTATGTCTAATTACTGGGTTGAAACGACAACATGACTTTGAGTACTTATGTGTTTCATTTGTGTTTTTGTTTTGTTAACCCAACTGTGCCAAACATTTACCCCAGTGAGTGATTGTGTTTTTGTTGTGTTCTGTTTTGGTTGAATACTGCTCATCATTTTGTTTGTGTATTTTGATTGTTCATTTTTGTCTGATCAATAATTGATTTTTGAAAAGATTTGTGTGGAGTGCGGGCAGTTGCTGTGGATTATCAAACTGAGCGGTGGTTCATGTGCATTTTTTATTTTCTTTCCTCTTTGTTCACAGCAAATCTAATAACTAACCCAATCTGGAAGTGATTTTAATTGTGTTGCATCTCTGTTAGCATTTATTTGTGTACATACGATTTTAAAGTACTTATTTTCTTTTTAGCAAGAAGAAAAATCCTCCGCCTTGATAATTTAGGGTTCAACGGTTGACATACAAGGCCACGCATCAGTTTAATACGATGGCTTTAAACTGTGTAACTGTGTTCCCTGTTTGTCGCCTTGGCGAGGCTTTTATTGGAAGAAAAGGGAATTTTTGAGAAGATTGTGTTTGGATCACGGATGGCCACTCAGTGCTATCCGATGTTGCACTTTTTGTCATCTCAGTTGTATCTCTGGAGGCTTTCGTTTGTTTGTTACTGCCTGCCTTCATGAAGGCCTTGGAGAGTTTCCGGCAAGTTCTGTGCTTTTTTTTACGTTGCAGGCGAAGCGTTTTGTTCCCTGCTGCAAAGAGACCAGGAGAAAAGTGGAAAAAAGAAAGACATAAGGGGAAGGGGGTTGCACATCTTTCCGCACTTGGTGTTTTATCGAGCACTTTGTTTTCTACTTTTTACTCCCACGTTTATGACGGAACAATAAAAAGAATGTTTTGCACATTCGTTGGTGTGTTTGCGAAGAGCCTGTGTGCGTTCTTCTTTTCTTTTTAATGTTCTGAGGTCTCACTCACCTTCAGGAATCTTTGGGTTTTTTTTTTTTTTTTTTTTTTTTTTTTGAGCTCTTTTGTTTTCTACTTTTATTTTTTCTCAATACAGATCCGAGGGGAGCTGATGTAACCATCAGCCCAGTTTGTTTTGGCTTTTTGTTACCGCGGTCTTTTTGCGGTTGAGTCATCTCGGTTGCCATATAGTTTGATATACGTATGTTTTGAACATCCACATAGTAAAAGCAAATAGGGATGGAACATAAACATTCATGCCTTTGGTTTAAGAGAAAATATCCAAGTCTTATATTCATCAAAAAAGCTGAACTTATTTCAGAATATTCTTAGCTGAATGCTCCACATGATTAGAATATACAAATGAATAGAATATTCTTGACAAATCTGTTCTGGTAATCACAAGCAACTAAGATCTGGAGCACTAACTTGGAATGTCGGGACTAAAATGGTCATCAATTAGTTGAAAATTCTCATTTACATCCAATGGCACCCAGTTGGTGTTTTGTCATCTAAGAAGCCACACTTCCCTTTGCGCTTCCATAAAAATATTGAACGGTGCTCTGAGGAGCAGCTTAGCCTGCGTTTTTTTTTTTTTTGTTTCTTTTTTGTTTTTTAAGTTTAGAATTTGGGATAGGTTAAGGTTAGGTTATTGCATGATGGTGAATTTTTATATACAGTACTGCGCAAAAGTCTTCGGCTGATTTAAAGCAATTTCATAGGGCAAATATGCTTGCAAAAATGATGAAATTAGAAGTTTCCAATGACTGAGAAATGTACTAAACACAGCTGTAAGCCGTTTAAAACTAAATCAATATTTGGTGTGACTTCTTTTTGACAAAATATTTGGGAGACTGTTCTGTAGCGCTTTAGATCTATAGGATGTTTGGTTTTTCACTTGTTTGAAGCAGAATGGAAAATTTTCCACCATTCTTCTGCAGAGCCTGTCTCATTACATCTGTCCTTCCGAGTACTTGCAGACAGCCATGATGATGTCATCAGGGCCCTGTCAAGACTATATTATCTATATCAACTGTTTTTAATGAAGTACAAATATGTATAAAACTATTTTTTTTTAAATTATTTATTTATTTGTTTATTTTAAATTTGGCATCTCCAATCCCACCCGAATCTGGAATGCCCAATTGGGGAACTATGTACAACACTTGCTCGTATGCGACCCCTTGTTGCCAATTCAGGTGAGTGCACACAGTTCGCGGCTCTCCTCCGAAGCACGCGCCTGTCAGCCACTGCTTCTTATACACTCATTGGTTGAATCTTCGCAAGTTCAGAACGAAGGCGGAGGATACCCGGACATGAACAGGCTTAGAATCTTCCTGACGAGCGCCCGTCTTGGCCAACAGGAGGCGCCTAAGCAATGAACAAAACGCTGAAAAAGCTGCCGACCACTGCCTGTTGGTACGACCGGGGCTCGAGCCCGCGTCATGATAGTCACTTCTGCTTTGCAATGCGATGCTTTAACCGAGTGAGCTATCCGACAGCCTATAAAACTATTTTTAAATGAGTATTTGGAATTTAAAATGTACTTTTTATCTTTAGCAACATTAATGTAAAAACAGAAAAAAGTAAACCTCTAGAGCCAGTTTTAATTTTTTTTTTAATGCAGGGTGCCCAAGACTTTTGCACAGTACTGTATCCATCGGATGGCCTGAGTTAAATGAATTATAGCAATAAATGCAAGCTCTTGATGAAAATAATTGAAGTGGGTCCTTCACAGAAAAATCAATAGCGGCAAACGAGCAGCTCCTCAAAAAAGCGTTTTCTGCTTTAAAAAACCAAATGGCCGACAGTACAAATGTGGGTGTTCTCTTTGTGTGAAAATCCTGAAGTGCTCTTGCATACCAGCTGTAAATGGTTGGGAGGGAGAGAGAGTGAGTAAGGGAGAAAAGGAATGATGGGGGGATGGTGGGGAGAGATAAAAGAACAGAAAAGGTGAGGATACAGAGAAGCTGTCCTCATACACTGTCCCGCATCATTTGGTTCGGGACAGCAAAGAAACGGGCTGAGAGGGAGATCTTCTGGGGGGGGTCATGCATTATGTAATAACGTATTATGTAATCCTGAGCTTCTGCCGGCGCTCTCATGCGCAGCTCGGCTAACGTGCTAAAGCCTCCTCCCGCCGTTTTAAAAAAAGGAAAAAAGTTCCCCACAGGAATCGCTGCCCGAGTCCAGGCCGATGAGCAGGCCGCGCTCTCAGAATCTGCACTCGGGACAGGAATCGTTCCATCTGTTCGGATCGCCGATTTCATCGTTCTATATCGGATCGTAATGGGTCGGGCCACAGAGAGGCAGTTCCCATTGTAGCAAAAAACTCTCCTCAGAGAACATTCTGGAGTCCCCTGCTTTAGTCTTTCCCGAGGGGGAAATGTACTCTGGTGGATTCTTTTAAGTGTAGTGTGCAGAACGAGGGCTTGAGAGTGTTTGTGTGCGTGTTTGTGTGTGTGTGTGTGTGTGTGTGTGTGTGTGTGTGTGTGTGTGTGTGTGAGCGCACAGTGAACATCATAGTTTGGGTTAAAATGGGAGTGATCTGCCATTCTCATTGTGGTCCCAAGAAAGTAGTTGTTGGGGGGAACCTTTAGGACCATTGGGAACCGTCTAAGGTTTTTCAGACTGACAGGCTGAAAAGAAACTTGGGGCCTGTTTTACAAGCGCAAATTAATCTTGGTCCTGGATGTCTCCATCGAATATTCTACTTCATCTTGGATGATGCTAATTTTATGCTGGCGTTAAATGGGTTCTTACTGTGGAAATCCTCAATCTTCTGTAGGTAACGTGTCAATAACTAGCATGTCGCTTCTTGAGGTCTTGAGAATGTGTGTGCGTTTGTGTGCATGTGTGTTTTCATGTGATTGCATGAGGGCATGTGTTTGTACTTGAGTACACTGTATGTGTGTATTCGTGAGCCTGGTTGTGCATGTATGTTTGTGTTCGCGCACAAGTGTTTTTGTGTGTGGGTGGATTTGTGTACCTGTGTGTTTGTGTATGCATGTGTTTGCTTGCATGTGTTTGTGTGTATTTGCATGTCACTGTGATGGTATGTGGGTGTGTGTTTGTACATGAGTGGTCTATGTATGCATGTATATTTGTAAGTCTGGTTTTGTATCTGTGTGTGTGTTCCCGCGCGTATGTGTGTGTGTGTGTGTGTATGCATGTGACTGTGATTGTGTGCATGTTTGTTTGTGTGTGGGTTTACAACTACAAAGGCATTATTGTTAGAATTAGGGATAGGTTAAGGTTAGGGTAAGGGTTTGGGTTAGGCATACATTGCTTATTGTTAAGATTAGGACAGGCTGTAGAGACACAGAAAAATGAATGGAAGTCAATGTAATGTCACAAAGATATAAGTACAAGGACCTGTGATTGTGTGCATGTTTGTGTATGTGTGTGAGTTTGTACGCCTGCATTATTGTGCACGTACGTACCTGTGTGTGTGTGTGCGCGCGTGCGTGCGCACGTGTGCTGTAAGAGAGGCTGATGAAGGTGGTATGTGCTGGGATGGTACATAAGTCTCACAGAGTGCCCTTTAACACTAAATAATGCAGGCCGATAAAGTAGGCCTGTCGGCTCGAGTCAGCGGTGTTCCGCCCGCCGCACACCAGTCATGTGGTGCGATGCATTGTGAGCACCAGGTCCATGTGACTGAGAGGGGGTGGAATCCATGGGGTTCCCCCGTACGTCTCCGAGAAACCGTGCACGTGACCACGTGAGCAAGCTTTGGACCAGGTCCTCTTCGGGCTTCCAGTGTCGCTCAGGTTTCAGTTTGCTGCGTTTGACGATAAAAACTGACTGAACTAGAGGGCACTCGGTAGAGCGCTTATCTCTGCCATGCCATATATCTGTTCTTTTGGTCACAGAAATGTTCCAGATCACTTCCAAAATTATATCAACTCTTCCTTGCACTACCACCTACCATCCTGCCAAATTTCTAGCCAAACCGTCCATAACTTTTTGAATTATCCCGCTAACAGACAGATAAAGGAACAAATAAATGAAAGGTCATTCATAGAATGACGACTTGCCGAAATCGTACGCTGATCTCTGAAACAGTTAACAGAATGGAGTTGGTTTCAAGTCGCTAGCTGTAAAAGTAGCGAAGTTATGAACCAAAATGCGGTTTTAATGTTTTTGGTGACCTTGACCTTTGACCTAGGGACTAAAAGTATAGGCTTCTGGCGATGAACCTCCTGTATAATATGGTGAAGTTTCATGAGCATAAATGATATGCAGCGGGTAAAAAAAAGCGTGTTACTAACAAGACAAACAAATTATGACGTCATTGTTACGTACTTACGTCAATGTGACATCATCGCGACCTGCCACCATTTCAACCGCACTGGTTCGAAGAATAGAATGGTGTGGGTTTCAAGACTCTAGCTATAATATGAAGTTATTGACCAAAATGTGTTTTGAGCCTTTTGTCTGACCTTGACCTTTGATGTAGAGACTAGAAAATCATAGGTTTCTGCAAGTAAAAAATCGTAGATTTCAGCAAGTTACAAACGGGCAAAAACACAACCTCCTTGGCAGAGGTAAAAATACGATGTCATGTAGGACTCAGGTGGCACACGACATTCTCTCAAAGTCGGACTGTTGGGGAAGAAGTTAGTACTAGGAAGCCAGGTGGCGTATGAAGAGCCTCACAGTCCACTGAGCGAGCTAGTAGTGCTTGATTCATGGGTTCAGCATAGTTTTCCCATGTTGTCGAACAAGGCTCAAATTACGCGTGAAGTGACATTGATTTATTTTGGTTGCGCTTTGAAGCCTCGAATTTTAGCGCCCTCGCCGACGGATAGAATGTAAGCTGGTTTGCCATCTCCCAGAATCCTAAAAGAAGAAAAATGCCTTCTATGATCATTGGCTGTTGGAAAACCAGTTTACATTATTCATATATTTCGGCAAGGGCGCTAAAATAGCACTTTGAAGCCTCAAATTTCCATAGAAAACTCTTTAATATCAAAAGCATAATGCCTGAGTAACTAAGATATACAAATACAATGAAAAACAATGACGGATCAGCAAGGATGGAAGTAGAATTCGACTAGCAGTCGAGCAAATTCACTTTGTTCAAAGTTGCGAGCGTGCACAGAAATCGTGACACGGCTCCTTTTAGCAAAGCGTGTAGCGCTGCTGATTAGCCAGATTGTCCTCACATCCACACTACACTCATTGTTAAAGGGACGACAAAAATCCAGCAGTTCTCAGCCAACGAGGAGCACGATTATTCAGAGGAAATCAGAAACGTTGAAAGCCGAACGTGAAAAAGCGTTATTGTCGAATTATTAGCAGTTTTAAATGGCTGATCCTTCTGTTGCCCCCGGTTTATGAATGAGGTCATTTTAAATACTTGAGCTTGGGCTGTTTTACTCATCGCGCAAGAATACAAACTCAAAACCGCCACACTCGCAGTGTGGACATTACTCACCATCATGGTGATTAATTTGCTCACTCTGCCAGTTTTACCTCCTGTTGGTTAATTAATAAAAAACCAAGAATGTTGTCCTGATGAAGAAGCAGACTCCGATGTCCGTAGCAAAAGCAGGAAAAGTTTATTACACAGCTGGCAGAGTTCAAACTTCATTAATTTCATAAGAAACTTTATACATGGAAAAGTACAGACATTTGCATATGACATCTTTAATGTTATCAAAAGTTGTTGCTGATTGGTCCTGGGGTTTACACTGTGATAAAAGGGGATATTTTACAATTGGGCCTCACCTGAACCGCTCAATTGGTTCAATAGACTCCCAACCCCCGGAAGTGAGCTCCATATGTGGGTATACGGAACCTCCAACTAAAAGGTGCTAGTGCGTATAGTGTTCTGTTGGAACCGAAGACAAACGGAGATCCCAGCTGGAATTAGCAAATAGGTGATATGCCCTGTCAGACCCGACGGCCTCTCTTTATCTCCTAATACACATTCAATACCTATTGATCAAACCATCTGGCTCACCTCATATTGCCAATACCCAAAAAATCCAGTTTCCCAACATTCCCGATCGACCTTTCAAGGAAAAAAAAAACACTTCATTGATTTGCAAACTACAACCATAACGATCACTTAAACACCCTGGAATTCCACCTCGCTAATGAGCGAGGGCTTGAGTACTGATGGAGTTATCGGCTTGATTATGAAAAAAAGAAAAAAATTCTCGAAAGAACTAAAGCTATAGGGGTTGATGAATACACAAGCATTAAATACAGGAGGTTGTGAAGTCAGCCAAACATATTTTTGAGATGAGTATTTGCACAGTGACAACATACGAAATGCTGAAATTGTAACAGCATTGACGTGAGATGGTTGTAATCTCCCACATATTAAATTTTAAAATCTTTAATTAAAACTGATATTCACTGTTTTCAAATCCAGTATGCTGGTGAAAGGGATCCAAAACACCATTTGTCTAAATACTTATGGACCTCACTGTCCCAAGTGGATGATGTCCAACTCCCGGGCAGAAAAAGATGGGACGATATGGAAAATGCACATAAAAACAAATTGGGACGGTATGGAATGATTTGTAATTTATTTGGGGTTTAATTGGGGTTGGAAATAGATAAGCACTGCTTCCTCCATCCCCATTTCAAACCAAGGTGGTTGTTTTGATTGGTGTCTTCGTCTGTTGTTGTAATGTCTTTGTTGTTTGTTGGTACCTGTTTGGTTTGAAATGAACTATTTGAATTTAATTGAATTGAAATTTACTTTGATTAGAATTTTATTGTAGGCAAAGTGAAGACAAGATATTTAGTGTTTTGTTTGGCCAAGTTGGTTTTATTTGCCAAAATACATCCATTCCATTCAGGTCTGTGATGTACCTCAAAGAATGTTGGGACTGGGGAAATTTAAGATGAGTAATGCTGTAATTAAGTGAATAATGATGTCATTTGAAATGGCCGGTGACAGCAGGTGATGCCTGCCCTGGACGTGCCCATTGGCCCCAATTACGGTCACTAGCCAATTGAAAACAAACACAGTTCACTTCTAGATTAGATTAGCCAAATCTAATCTATTGGATGTGTGACAGTTGATGGGTCCTGTCACGAGAATGCCTCCTAATAAGTGCGCGCCCTGGCTACCTTGCCACTGAGCCTGGCTCTTTGACGATGTGGTCAGCGCATAAGACTATTACCCGGGAGTCTGGAGGTTCAAGTCCCTGCCCGGGCCCTCCTTCGGCCTGCTACAGATGACATTACAATCAAGACTCAAATCATGAACTTTTGTACTCGCAGTGCCTCAGAGAATTATGTATCGATGTAGTAGCGTCGAAACGTTGGTCTGTTTGCACCAATAAAATCTTTTATAATCATTTGAGTGCTCCGGGCGTTCCTTGGGTTCCTTCTTCATTGAAGTGACCCATTGTTCCTCGAGGTTTGAACTTATCCTGGGCTTGAGAGCACCGCACATTAATTTTATCACGGTTCTAGCGCAAGAGTTCCCTTGAACTAAGGACATTCATTCATTCACATTCATTGACTTTTACATTCATTAATAATCCATTACTTTTATTTTTCATTCCTTTAATCTCATTTTCAACATTTTAATTCTCACTGTTTTTCAATTAAGCTCTCAAAGAGAAGTCGGTCTGCCCTTGCCCTCTCTTCACCAGATGCCTCCCCTCTGCCTCCCTCTGGTGTTATACATCCTCCTCAGCCTCTCTGCTGGCTCTCCCTCTCTGACCAGCCCTGCAGATGTCCCTGTCCCTGTTCCTGATTCTGTCCTTTATCTTGTCTCTGATTTCGTCTCTGATCTCGTCTCTTATCCTATCCCTGATCCCGTACTTGATGCCTTCTCTGATCACGTCTCTGATTCTGTTCCCGATTCTGTCTCTGATTCCATCTCTGATCACGTCTCTGATCCTGTCTCTGATTCCATCTCTGATCCTGTCTCTGATTCCATCTCTGATCTCGTCTCTGATCACGTCTCTGATTCTGTCCCTGATCCTGTCTCTGATTCCATCTCTGATCTCGTCTCTGATCCTGTCTCTGATTCCATCTCTGATTCCATCTCTGGTCCTGTCTCTGATTCCATCTCTGATCTCGTCTCTGATCCTGTCTCTGATTCCATCTCTGATCTCGTCTCTGATCCTGTCTTTACCCATGTCCCTGATCATGTCCCTGATCCCGTACTTGATGCTTGCTCTGATCCTCTGATCATGTCCTTGATCTCATCCCTGATCCTACCTTTGATTCTTTCTCTGATAATGTCCCTGGTCCTGTGTCATTGGTCCTGTCCCAGCCTTGTCCTCCAAATCGCCCGCAGCTGTACTCGGCCCTGATCTGTCCTCTTGGACGGAGGCAGCTTAGTACCTCCCTCCCAGCGCCTCAGCCGTTATGACAAACCAGGACCGAATGACAGCAGTAAAGTTTTTGTGATTCACACCCTCGCCTGTCCCTCGATGCTAGCAATCCAGAAAATTATCAAACAATCTACAGTAAAGTCACGCCATTACTGTGTAGCATGTTTACATTTAAAAAATAACTTTACCACTTATGATTCAATCAATGAAGCATTCAAGTTGCAACACAATATACTCTTTAAATTTTTTTCCATAGTATTTGCATTTACACTTATATTTATAAAGAGCGAGAATTTCTATTTTAGCATAGAATACTTTAGCTTTGATCACTTATTTTGTTGTAGTTTGTCATAATTAACTTATGTCTTAGGCACTTTCTTTAAATTTGAGCCAATGCAGCAAATTTTTGTTCAACTGTGCACTATGATGTATCGATAGATGGATAGCTTGAATGAGTTTTTCCTATCTGATTGGAAAAGACTTTCAGTTCTACAATCATTCAATGGTTAATGTCTTTCCTCATTAGAAAAATAAGTGCTTTACTATGTTCTTTCTGAGTAGTTGTACAGCTTGATACAGCTCTACTGAAGGGCAAATTGCCATGAACTAATACTGATACATTATTTACTCACTAGAGAAATATGTACTTCAAATAAAAGCAAGAGAGAAAGCCCAGCCTAAAAACCTTTACACACAAATAAATGGGGCTTGTTTGCAATGACGGGATCTATTTCACTTTTTAGCAAAAGAATGCACCATTTGCCTATCTGCCATATTATACTCCTAGAATATGCAAGGTTTAATGTGTCCCTTTGCCAATTAGGAAAAAAAAAAGGCCAACTTGTTCTTTTAAATTCATCCATCATCTACAACCCCACTTCCAAAATAGTTGGGACAAAGTGTAAATTGTGAATGAAATCAAAACGCAATGACTTTCAAATCACACCAGTCAGTATTTTATTCACCACAGAACAGAGATAACAAAGCAAATGTTGAAACTGAGAAATTTTACAATTTTATCCACAAAATGAGCTCATTTCAAATTTGATGGCTGCTACAGTCTCAAAAAAGTTGGGACAGGGGCCTGTTTACCATGGTGTAGCATCCCCTCTTCTTTTTAACACAGAGTGGAGGCGTCTGGGCATTGAGGAGACAAGTTTCTTGAATTTAGCCATTGGAATTTGATCCCAACCTTGTTTAATACAGGCTTCCAGCTGCTGGAGAGTTTTGGGTGTCCTTTGACAGACTTTTCGTTTAATTATGCACCAAATGTTCTCAATCGGTTAAAGATCAGGACTGCAGGCAAGCCAGTTCAGCACACGGACTCTTCTACTATGAAGCCATGCTGTTGTAATAGCTGCAGTATGTGGTTTTGCCTTGTCCTGCTGAAATACACAAGGCCTTCCCTGGAATAGATGTCATCTGGAGGGGAGCATATGTTGCTCTAAAACCTTTATATACCTTTCAGCATTCATGGTGCTTTTTAAAACATGCAAGTGTCCCACACCATATGCACTAATGCATTCCCATACCATCAGAGATGCTGGCTTTTGAACTGAATGCTGATAACAGGAGGGGTGGTCTTTCTCCTCTTTAGCCCGGGAGGACAAGAAGCCCATGATCTCCAACAAGAATGTCAAATTTGGACTCGTCAGACCACAGGACACTTTGCTTCAGTCCATTTTAAATGAGCCTTAGCCCACAGAACACGGTGGCGCTTCTGGATCATGCTCAACAATGGCTTCCTCATTGCATGATAGTTTTAGGTGGCATCTGTGGATGGCACGGCGGACTGTGTTTACAGACGGTGGTTTCTTGAAGTATTCCTGGGCCCATTTAGTAATGTCAATGACAGAATCATGCTGGTGAGTGATGCAGTGGCGTCTGAGGGCCCAAAGATCACAGGCATCCAGTAAAGGTCTTCGGCCTTGTCCCTTACACACACAGATTTTTCCTGTTTCTCTCAATCTTTTGATGATGTTATGCACTGTCGATGATGAGACCTACAAAGCCTTTGCAATTTGACGTTGAGGAACATTGTTTTTAAAGTATTCCACAATTTTTTTACGCAAGCCTTCACAGGTTGGAGAGCCTCTGGCCATCTTTACTTCTGAGAGACTCAGCCTCTCTAAGAGATCCCTTTTATAGCCAATCATGTTGCACACTTGATGCCAGTTAACTTAATTACTTGCTAAATGTTCTTTGAATAGATTCTTTTATCTATTAATTGCTTTTTCAGCCCTTTTGTTTGCCTGTGTCCCAACTTTTTTGAGACCTGTTACAGCCAGAAAATTTGAAATACGCTCATTTTGTAGATAAAAGTGTAAAATGTCTCAGTTTCAACATTTAAAATGTTATCTATATTCTATTGTAAATAACATATTGGCTCAGGTGATCTGAAAGTCATTGCATTTTGAATTTAGTCACAATTTACACTTTGTCCCAACTATTTCGGAATTGGGTTTGTATACCGCTTCGACCTCATTGGGGTCGCGGAGGAGCTGGAGCCTATCCCAGCTGACTGTGGGTGAAAGGCAGGGACCCACCCTGGACAGCTCCCCAATCTATCTCACTTACAATTCACTCACACTCATATCTGTCCCCAGTCTATCTCACTCACAATTCACTCACACTCATATCTGTCCCCAATCTATCTCACTCACAATTCACTCACACTCATATCTGTCCCCAATCTATCTCACTCACAATTCACTCACACTCATATCTGTTTAGTCTGCAATTACCCTGATGTGAACAGTGAGAGGAAACCAACTTGCCTGAAGGAAATCCACGTGAACATGGGAAAAACCTGTAAACTCCACACAGAAAGGCCCCAGGCTGGATTTGAGCCCAAGTTTCAGCATGCTTTATACTTTTTTTTTTTTTTCCCAGTTGTCCCCCTTTTTGGGCAGCAGCTGAATCAGCCAATCATTCTGACTGATTTTCTCCAGAATTACCCACATAAAAAGAAAAAACATGAAACAGACATTGTCAAGTAATATGAAGGGGGAAAAATGTTTTTTTTAAAGTTGAATCAACTTAAAGGGATTCTTAACTGAAAAAGTCAGCGTTTAAGGGGCTAAAGTTTCAGTCAGTTCTTTGCTCCAAGAAAAAAAAAAAAAAAAAATGCTGTTGTCAGGAGAAAAATCAGGAGGAGATAACGGCCCTGCCAGAGAGCATATATACTAGACGTCTGATGAGAATCTCCAATGACTTCATCTTCGCCGCTACGATCCACTGCTGACGGAAAGTGTTAGGTACATGGAAGGCAACCGTAACGTTAATTTGGCTAATGTGATTCTGAATGTAAACGTCAGTGGACACGTCTCGCTTTAACACCGCAATTATAATGGGTCGAGTAAACTACTATTGTCAGAAACGACAGAAAACGTAGATTTGAATGTAAAATCTGAGTCTGCGTCCCGGATGTTTTGACGTGAGGCCGTAGTCTTAATCCATTCCACCGTTTGCCTGCTATTAATCTTGGAAAACCGTAGGCATAAATCATGGATCGCAAGAGGTGCAAGTTGTAGCCTTATTTCTCTGCGCATTCGAACTGGGGCAGCCTTATCGGCCGCTGTTGAGGATTTGGTCTTTATGACGAGGCCCCGGCATCACAGGTAGAATGACCAGTTGTTACGTCAACAGGAGGCATGATTTCAACTATAAATTTCACACCAAACAGATAAGCCGAACAAACAGTCGCTTAGTTCCGGCAGGACCTGTCGGCAGGTTAATTGCAGAAAAAAATCTATAGTTCAAAATGTTCTCAATGGGATCATCGGAATTCGCGCGCTACAATAGCATTGCGCACAGGGGCAAGGGGACGTACTCATATGTCGACATTTACCGGCGGAGGAGCGACAGGAAAATTGTGGCGCTGAAGTCGTTTTATTACTATACAAACATCATGAGGGGATTACACGAAGCCAAAATCCTCTCAGATCTTACAAAGGAAGACGATGATGATTGCCACATTGTCCGATACTACGCAGCATTCCCTCTGTCCTATCCGCCCCAGTATTACATCGTCGAAGAAGCTTTGGACATGAACATGAAGGAATTCATGAGGACTGAAGGGCTCAAGAACTTCAAATTGCGGGACATCCGCACTGTTCTCCTGCAGGTGCTGAAAGCCTTGGAAAAACTGAAAAAAGAAGGGATCGTTCACATGGACATTAAACTGGAAAACATAATGCTGGTGGATCGAGCCCGACAGCCCTTTAGAGTGAAACTAATCAGCTTCGTCCACGCTCAGAAGGAAGCTGACCTTGCATCGGTGCCCAAAACTGGATCCAGGTAGGCAAATAATATAAGCAGTGTCCACTAGCTTTGTGGTTTTCATACTCGGATTCGGGGATCCATATTCGGAAGGGGTGAAGCTAGATCCGGAGTAGTTCAAGTACGCTGTGCGACTGAAATCTCGTAAAATCTCGTTTCCGCGATCCTCGGTAATTACAAGTCAATAAATGGCGTCATGGTTTTAGTGCCTTCGAGTTATTTAAATAATTAAAGAGCGTGTTCCTGTTGTCGATTGCTTTGAATTCTTGGTTTGTTTTTGCTTTTGACTACAATGCTTGTTTAATCTCATCCTAATGTTTTTTATGCAGAGGGAGGGGAAGGAACGTTTCAGTTTAATTTTCTACCATTTCTTTGATTGTTTGGGGTTTTAATAATCCCATGAAAATGGAGGATCTACTTTATCAATTCAATAACGACTTATATAAACTTCATGACTTTCAGAAAGGACGGAGGACTGACAGATGATTATCAATGAGTATTAACTGACAGCACAATTAGTCCCTGCATTATTAAAAGCAGCATAATATTCAGTGTAGCATCTTAGAAAATCCACTGGAAATAATTACAATTTATCTGTTCATCATTTTAATGTATACTCAGAGGCAATGAAAACGCAACACCAGTTTGGATTCAAATAATTTTGTGACTCAAATTTATTTTCTTATTTTAACAATTCAAATATGTTGGGTGGGTTGACTTTGATGAATTAAATGTGTTAATGGGCCGATTTGGACAATAATAAACAGATGCATTAAACATAACGAGCACAAGTTTAAAATGAAAAATCACAACAAGACTGAACGGAACACACATTTAAAAATGAACTCAAAAGAACAGTCAGTATCGGGTGTGACCCCCACGAACATCCACACAGGCAGTACAACGTCTCCTCATGGACCTGACTAAGCGTCTTAGGTTGTCTTGGGGAAGTTGTCGCCACTCTGCCTGTAGTGCATTCTGGAGTTGCTGCCTGGTTTGAGGTCTGGGTACTCTTGATGAAAGAGCTCGTCCCACTTGGACGTACTACACCCAAAACGTACTGATGCTGGACGTACTACACCCAAAAGCGGTGAGCCACTTGCGGGCACCTCCCGCCTCTAGCATACCCAGGGCCCTGTTCCGTTGTTCAGTCGACAGACGTGGCATTATGACACTTAAAAATGTTTTTTGTGTGGCTTTTATCATGCCTTTATATAGGGAAGACAACCCCTCCTTCATTTCAACCACTGTACTCGCACAACTCCTAATCCTATATGTTGTACTCAATATGGATTGATGAGAGTCCAACTCACACTGTTGAGTTACATGATGATCATTCATGTGTAACGAGGTACACACTGTGACCCCAATGGTCACTTAAGAACTCAAATTGGACTACTCAGGTCCTGAGCAAAAATAAACCAAAATTTAGAGTGTTGCGTTTTCATTGCCTCTGAGTATACATCTGCACTTACGTATTGGTGTTTAGTGATTAGTTCAAAACAACTTTTTCATTAACTTTTTGCATGCAGAAGGTATAAATTTATCTATCATGTACAGTAATATTTTAGGAAGGGCTCATTAAACACTATACATCCAGACATAACAAGACACATTAAAACACAATTTTTTCTCATTATACACATACATTTTATATATCTTTTTATTTTGCACTTACAGTGCCGTGAAAAAGGATTTCTTCCTGATTTCTTATTTTCTTGCATATTTGTCACACAAATGTTTCAGATCAGCGAATAAATTTTAATATTAGACAAAGACAACCCGTGTAAATACAAAATGCAGTTTTTAAATTATGATTTAATTTATTAAGCGGAAAAAGCTATCCAAACCTACCTGGCCTGGTGTGGAAAAGTAATTGCCCCCTAAACCTAATAACTGGTTGTGCCACCCTCTGCGACAACAACTGCAATCAAGTGTTTGCGATAACTGGCAATGAGTCTTTCACATCGCTGTGGAGGAATTGTGGCCCACTCTTCTTTGCAGGATGTTTTAATTCAGCCACATTGGAGGGTTTTTGAGCATAAATGGCCTGTTTAAGGTCATGCCACAGCATCACAATCGGATTTAAGTCCGGACTTTGCTTAGGCCGCTCCAAAACCTTCAGTTTGTTTTTTTAAGTCATTCAGAGGTGGACTTGCTAGTGTGTTTCGGATCATTTTCCTGCTGCTTAACCCAAGTGCACTTGAGCTTGAGTTCACCAACTGATGGTTGGACATTCTCCTTCAGGATTTTCCGGTAAAGAGCAGAATTCATAGTTACATCAGTTACGACAAGTCATCCAGGTCCTGAAGCAGCAAAGCAGCCCCAAACCATCACACTACCACCATCATGTTTGACTTTTGGTATGATGTTCTCCTTATGAAATGATATGTTAGTTTTACGCCTGATGTAACGGGATGCACACCTTCCAAAAAGTTCAACTTTTGTCTCGTCAGTCCACAGAATATTTTCCCAAAAGTCTTGGGGATCATCAAGATGTATTTTGGCAAAAGTGAGACGAGCCCTTGTGTTCTTTTTGGTCAGCAGTAGTTTTCACCTTGGCACCCTCCCATGGATGCCATTTTTGCCCAGTCTCTTTCTTATTGTTGAATCATGAATACTGACTTTAAATGAGGCAAGTGAGGCCTGCAGTTCTTTAGATGTTGTTCTGGGTTCTTTTGTGACCTCCTGGATGAGTCGTCGATGCGCTTTTGGTAATTCTGGTAGGCCGGCCACTCCTGGGAAGGTTCACCACTGTTCCAAGTTTTCTCCATTCGTGGATAATGGCTTACCGTGATTCGCCGGAGTCCCAAAGCCTTAGAAATGGCTTTGCCACCCTTTCCAGACTGATGGATGTCAATTTCTTTGTTTCTCATCCGTTCTTGAATTTCTTTAGTTCCCAGCATGACATAATGCTTTTTGAGATCTTTTGGCCTACTTCACTTTGTCAAACAGGTTCTATTTAAGTGATTTCTTGATTCAACAGGTCTGGCAGTAATCAGGCGGTGTGGCTAGTGAAATTGGACTCAATAAATGTGGTTAATCACAGTTAATTCATGATTTAACAAGGGGGGCACTTATTTTTTCACATAGGGCCAGGTAGGTTTGGATAGCCTTTTCCCCTTAAGAAATGAAATCATCATTTCAAAACTGCATTTTGTATTTACTCGGGTTATTTGTTTTATATTAAAATTTGTTTGATGATCTGAAACATTTAAGTGTGAAAAATGTGCAAAAAAAGTAAGAAATCAGGAAGGGGGCAAATACTTTTTCACGGCACTGTATGTACTGAAAATACTTCATGAAAAAGAAATCTTCAATAAACTCAGAAACATGAATAGCATGTGAAGCAGTTTGTCTGTGCCCTCTCCTCCATGTTGTTCTTGTATATAATCTCGACCATGGTTTGCTGTGCTGCGTGGGGATGCTCCAATCGCTGGGAGGTTGAGTACAAATGTACGGTTTCTCCAATGACGTGAAGAAGAGGAAAAAAAATAAATAAATTGTTGGCTCAATTCAGCAGGCGAAATCGAACAAACATTAAAAATTACAACAATAAAAATGTGAGGTGATCGCATTCAAACACTGCACTTGCACTTTTTCACAACCAAAGACCACACGATTTGGAAGCTTATTGTCCAGTATATTAAAAGTTAAGAACAGGGAAAGGCTTGCACAGCTTAGGGAGTTAAGACTCAGGGTGTAGGGTGAGTGTCCTGCCTCATTGCAGGGAGGCTTTTATTGAATTGCCTGCAGCTCTTAAGCTGAAAGGGGGGGGAGAGGAGAAAGGGTTAGAATGGGTTAGACACATCTATATAGGCTTGGATGGGAAATTGTGGTGAGAGATGAGGTGTGGTCTTTAAGTAGCTGTGATCAACAGCTTTTGCTGCTGATGTTTAAGTATGGCAAATGGCATCAGTTACAGATGTGACAGGAATTAGCATGAAGTTGGATCATGTTCTTTGCAGTCTTTCAGACAAGAAATACAGTACAGCTCAATATTTTTAGTATTCAGTAAGATTCCCCACTTAGGCCAAACATTTTGGAAAATTAAGCATAGAAGGCTATTTGGCCAATACGTTCTGTTTTCAATCTTCTATTTGGTCCTCCAGCCTCCCTCTCCCTTAATCATCAATCCAAAATTAGCTGAGCAGCAACATAATGTTGACAGGTAATGTCAACAGAATCACAAATCCTAAAACACTCAAACAAGAGATCACGTCTAAGTTTACTGAATAGAAGTTAAAAAAAGAAAAAAGCTCCCACAATCAATATTAATAGTGATGTATCACAGCAAACAATGGCTCTTCTTTATTATTCTGTAAGGTTAACTTTATTACACCAGCTAACGTTAGCTACCTTGTTCTCAAAGAAAATCTCACTTCACCACATCACTGCTATAACGAGTCTGATGGTATATTTCCGTTACTTCTCCAACATTTCACTCCCCCCCCCCCACTCCTCAAAAAAAAAAAAAAAAAAAAAAAAAAAAATCACGTTTATGAAGCATTTTTCCCCTCTAATTTCGCGTCTTTGGATGAAATGGCACTGAAATGACGGAGTTTACAAGTATGCTGCTGCTCATGGTTAGCGGTAGTAACTGTCGCTAACTGTACCTAGCTAGTATCGTAGCCCAATTTGTTGTCCGTAAACATTAAATATTTCAAGAATCGTGCAGGGAATAATCCAGTAAAACGCTTTACTGTACGTGTTATTTAATTCAGATGTGCTGACAACATTCAGTCTAATTCTTTAAACGTCTTACCTTTTGGAAGATCATCACGTACGGTCCATTCCGCTTCAGCTCAGCTGCTGGACTAGTCTTGTCGCACTTCCGGCGAGATTTGAGTCAACTCTCGCACAGCGTACTTGAACTACTCCGGATCTAGCTTCACCCTATTCGGAAGATTAGTAATCTCTTAATTTCCGCTCTAACGTAATGTCACGTGGAGGCATTAGGCCCTTGAGGGTCCAGCCAAAGATTATAAAGCGGCGCAAGATGGCTATCCTTGCACATTTCCATAATACGAGCATGGGTGTAGTAAGCAAGATATTTTAGTTAGCAAGATCGGCGTTTGGCCTTTTCCAAGTTCGTTCAGGAACTTCTACGAAATGTAGTTTGGAAAGCGAATGGATGGTACTATGTAAGAATTGCTAATGCCAAAAGAGCGAGCGACGTGACCAAAGCAGTTTCTTACTAAAATGGTGCATGAAGGTAAATTTGGAGCAAAACTACTGAGCACCTGTGAAAGTGGAATTTGTTGTTGTGAAAATATAGTTGTACATACGTATCAGTCGGCCTAAATCTGTCTCAGTGAAAAGGTTTCAAACTTGCAGAATTTTTTTCTACTCCACGAACATAACACAACACTTACACCCTCTCAAATCATTACTGCACGCACACAAATCTTAATCTACGAGTCACAAATTAAGCAACTCCTATGCTCACGTTTTGCAACAGTTGTTTCAGAAATATGGCGCAAAACTGTTTTGCGCACCTGTATCAAAGAATATACTTTGTAAAGTTGTATTTTTTTCTTCCCACAAATGCAACTCTGTTGTTACACCTGCTCAAATTCTCTGGCACAAACACTAGCAAATTATTCATCCATAACTTGGACCACTGGAAGCTAATGCATATTTGGTAGTGTTACCACTGAAAAGATGATGGTTGAAATTTCACTTTCATCCATGCCAGCGCTCCAGACTGCGACCAAAATGTTTTGCGACTTACATTCTCACATCGGTCACGAACTGCGCGACCATCACTTCATGCACTGTGCGCCTATTCTGGGCAGCGATTCACTCCCTAATTAATAGCCGCCGGCCGGGAATTTTTTTCTGCAGGGCGGTTGGTACCATTACGTACATCAGCCAATCACAGATCGGCTGGTGCCATCAGCCAATCACAGCTCGGCTGTACTCATGCATCGATGAGGATGGCAAAGCATTCGACCTTGTCACTGTCAGCTGAGTTGTTCGCGCGGCAAAATTGTAAAACCTTGTCTGACAATAACGATGCAAATGCTCCACAATACGCGAAATTACCTGTACACTAGCTGGTCTGCTGCCGAAGTCCAATAGTCTACGTTGTAGGCCTTGGCTTCGGTGACTCATACTGCAGATCGGAGAGCAAATTTAATGATATCAGAAAGTGTTTTCATTACCGGTTTTTTATTTCGCCATTTAGATTTTGCGCATTTCTAAGGGTAATTGAAACGCACCTGGAGAGTGAGAACGATGTCCGACGTTATTAGCCCGAAAACACAGTCTGCTTCGTGACCGTACACTGTTCGTGACACAGTTTTGAGTCTTGTTGATACCAGCTATGAGTGCTTGCGTCCAGTGGCGAATGGTTTTATTTAGCGTTTCAATATCAATCGCTCACCTTCTATCCTGATGGATTAGGTTGGATGCGCAGTTCCACTCTGATCTGAAGTTCCGCATGTACATGATTATTCCTGCAGTATGTATGAAATCGGTGACTGGTTGGTCCGAGTGCAAGATTATTTATTTTCATTAGAGTACGATAAAGATGATAAAAGCTGCGGTTCTTATAGATTTATCATCCGTTTTCTTTGGGGTTCCGATAATTGGCCAGCTGTCAGAGGAATAGTATTTTGTCGATTGCTACAAATGTTCAAAACTGATTCAAAAACTAACTGGTGACGCCTGTCCAATGTACTCCAGCGACGACCATAGGCTTATCAGCGCAATGCCTCAAATATGAGTCTTTGTCAGGAACAGTGTACGGTCACGAAGCAGACTGTTTTTTTGGGGCTAACAACGTCGGACGTCGTCCTCACTCTCTGTGTGCGTTTCCGTTACCTTTCGAAATGTGCAAAATCTACATCGCGAAATAAAAAAAAAAACTGGTGAGTAATAATAATAATAATAATAATAATTATTATTATTATTATTATAAGCCGTCCTACTACATTGTTACCGGTGAAAGAATTTTCTGAAACTTTGTGCTAACGAACTTGGCATACTGCACCCACTTTTTACCAAATATTTAGGGTGGATCACTTTGGGAACTATATTAATTTTAATGTTAAACTTTCAATTTGTGATGAAAAAATGTAGCCAAATTATGCTTTTTACGGCTTCAATTCCTCCTGGGTCTCATATTTTCAAAGCAATTAAGCCATGTTTGGTGTCAAATTGTTCCTTGGGATGGCAGCAACAATAACGGTTATAAATTTTACCACTAGCACTGTGATAATTGGGAGTTATTCACTGATTTATCCCCATATGTTGGTTTTAGGGGGGTGCTCATCTAAATTTGGCCAAAATTTTTCTATGAATGATTCAGTTTATGTACTGGGGAGGGTTTGATGAAAAGTTGTCCCTTGGAGAAATGGAGACTTGTACATACATTTAGACTTGTATGATAACTCTCCAAAATGATAACTGCATTTATAAATTTTTCAAACATTCTTGTGAACATCAATATCTACTTTTCAGTTCACAAAGTGCTTTCTGATAATGTTTCTTAAATAAATGCAGCAACAACTGATAGTCTGTTCAGGTATCTTTATTTGGGCTTGTAAATATTCAGAAAAGTATCATGGTACTTTGCGTGACCACAGTTTTGGCCTGCGCGCCTAAATTTTGGCCTGCGTGCCCAACTTTTTCAGGTTGGGAGTGCATGCGCTCCTAGGTCCAAAAGTTAGTCTGGAGGGTTGCATGCTCAGTAGTTTTGCACCAAATTTACCTTCATAATGGTGGACTTTCAGCACCATTCCGCGCTCCACCCTATTGCATGTATTTTCGGTTGAGTGTGCCATCTTGCGCAGTTTTGCGGCACTCCATCGTCTTTGGATCGAACCAAAGACTGAGCAGAATCGAAGATCCTGGAGTCCTAATGACAAGAGGAGGAATAATTAAAAAATCAATGGGATTTTTTGGTTGTAGTTCCGGTCTGCTAAAGTGGGCGTTGCCATCAGCGCATGCTCTCTGTGCTCAGTATTTTCAGCAGCCATTTTGGCCGTTGGTTGCGCATTAGATGGTTAGACGGTGAGACTGAAAAATGGAAGCTATGCTTTTCCATCTGTGCTGCAAGTCTCTAAATACAGATGAGCGAATAAGCAGCTAGCTAGCTATTAAACTACTCAATGAGTATGGAAAAGTTGTCTGCAGGCTAAGCAAGGAAGGCAGTTCCATTCTTAAAGAAATTTGACAGGCATTCGCACAATTCGAATTCAGTCGCTAACATTTAAGAGCCAGTATAAGAGTCAGGCAGGCGGTGATTCATCACCCCTTCGGATTTGTCCGAAATTTTTTTTTTCATTGATAGATGTATGTTAGAAATGAATAAAAATCACATGTTCTATCCTTAACGGGGACCGTTTTTTTTTTTTCGGCGGTCCTGGAATATTGGGGTCAAAATCAGCCAAAATGGCAAAATCAACAAAATTAGGTTTTTGAATGCTTGTATTTCTGTGCGCCCTGAGTGAGCCAAATTGATTTTCATTTGTGCAAGTCTATCGGGTACGGACGCTCCAAAAATGTGAAAATTTTGGCGGCTGACTTAGGGCGCAGCTCATAGGTGGTGCTGCAAATCACTAGCTACTTTTTGTAATTATGCACACTTTCCCAGGGGTTGTGTGGCTTGCGCCCTAAGTCAGCCAAGGTATTTTATGCATGTCATTATAGGTTAGGACCTCTTACTTTGATTTGGGTGAAAATTATGGCGGCTGACTTAAGGCGCACAAGTATAGGGGGCACTTTTTGCCGCCGAAAGGTGAAATTACCACATTTGCACACTGCGATTTCTCCATGCGCCCTAAGTCAAAATTGATGAAATAAGGCTCATGTTGACACTCAGCATCTCTAGTGTCAGTGGTAAAGAGAGTTTCGTGGCTGGTTTTGGTATTAACCCTTTTTGCACTGTTTTTCTTGGGCCACTTCACGAAAAAAGCCAAATATGGTAAACTTGGAACTTTCTCCGATTTTCATGAAACTTGCAGAATTTGCTTCCTTAACTGGGAGAAAGGTGTTCTATAAGTTTGAGTGCAGTAGGGCAAGCCACTTTGTTTATAGGCGGCCACTTGGTGGCAAAATTGGAACAAAACTGCAAAAAGTAGCACTTTCAAATAACCTTATATCTCATAAACCATTTATTTGATTTTCATTGAATTTGTTTTACATTTTTCACAAGAACCCACAAAGCTAAACCTGGCTTTAGTTTTTTTTGCTATGTATTCAAGGGGTTTTCCAATCAAATCAAAAGTCAGTTCTAAGATTTGTATGATGAAATCAATGATGCTGTAAGCGATCACCAATAGGTGTCCTTTGACCGGCACTAGACAGGGGTGCCCTTTGCACTAGGTGAGGTGAGTAAAGGGCAAGGGTCCCAGGAAACCGGTTGACCCGTCCGCTTCGGCAGTTGGCAACAGCTGCTGGACAGGGTAAGCCCGCGGTGGCTGCTGAATTGGTCCACAGCATGCTTACCATCAACAACAACAACAGCAGCCATTTGCATGACACAACTGTGACGTGTGTGACAAAAAAATCTGTTTTAATCTGCTTTAATCTAGCAATCAAATAAAAGGTTTATGAGATCTGAGGTTATTTCAAAGTGCTACTTTTTGCTGTTTAGTTCCACTTTTGCCACGAGGTAGCAGCCTACAACCAACGTGGCTATCCACACTGCACTCAAACTTACAGAACACCTTTCTCCCAGTAAAGGAAGCAAATCCTGCAAGTTTCATGAAAATCTGAGAAAGTTCCCAGTTTACCATATTTGGCTTTTTTGTGAAGTGGCCCAACAAAAATGGTGCAAAAAGGGTTAATACCGAAACCAGCCACGGAACTCTCTTTACCACTGACACTAGAGATGCTGAGTGACAACGTGAGCCATATTTCATTAATTTTGACGTAGGTTGCATGGAGAAATTGCTGTGCGAAAACGTGGTAATTTCACCTTTCAGCGGCAAAAAGCTCCCCCTATACTTGTGCACCTTTAGTCAGCCACCGTAATTTTCATCCAAATCCAAATAAGAGGTGCTGCTCTATCATGACATGCATAAAATACCTTGGCTGACTCAGGGCGCAAGCCACACAACCCCTGGGAAAGCGTGCATAATTTACAAAAAGTAGTGATTTGCTGCGCCCTAAGTCGGCCGCCAATATTTTCACATTTTTTGGAGCGTCCATACCCGATAGACTTGCACAAATGAAAATCAATTTGGCTCACTCAGGGCGCACAGAAATACAAGCATTCAAAAACCTAATTTTGTTGATTTTGCCATTTTGGCTGATTTTGACCCCGATATTCCAGGACCCCCTTAAAAAAAGCAGACCCTATTAAGGATAGAAAATGTTATTTTTGCTCGTTTCTAACATAAATCTATCAAAAAAAAAAAATTTGGACAAATCCGAAGGGGTCATGAATCACCCTCTAATAGAAATCTGCCTGACTCTTATAAAACTGGCTCTTAAAACTGAACTGTGGCTAGCAACTGCGTGGGCGCAACAGTTAGCAAAGATTCAGTTTATTGGCAGTGGCTGCTCTATTCAAACTCAATTCACGCAATCAGTTTGTTCCTATCAACGCGTCTCATTCATTGCCTCTAGCTTAACAAGACTAGATAGGTCAAAACCTAGTATATGGCTTGACTGTAAATATTATTTTGATGCTAACTTCTGTAGCGCCTTAATGGTAATTCCCATTATGTGATAGCATTACCAATTTCTGTTTGCGCCTCAATGGTAATTTCCATTATGTGTTAGATTTAAGATAACTCAGTCACTCTGCTACTCAGTCAATCATTGAGGTAAGGCCATTCGCGTTTGTGTGTGAGCAACAATGTTTTTTTAAGTACAGACAATTGACTCGCTTGCTCGCTAAAAAGCTCAGTTGCCGCTCTTTCAATGAAAGTAGCGATGTGGCTAGCTTTGCCGACAAGCCAAATAGCCTTAAATTTTTCAAGACATCGAAAGGAACATGGACCATTCTGCAAACAAATTCTAAGGGCTGTTGCTACCACGTGACATTAGCGGAAGTGATGAAATTGATAATCTTCCCCATGGGTTATGCGGATGCTTGTGATCGCATCAAATTAGTAGTTTATTGTCGAAATTATAACACACTTGCATTTGTAGTCCAGTTTGTATTCCACTTTTGCAAACTACCATTACACAAATGCAAGAGTAGCCCATGATTTTTTCCTGGTCAATTGGGTACCTCTGTTTCAGTAAATGTTCACAACGTAACTTGACGAAAGCCAATCTATGCCAGAAATTTCCATTGGTATCTCTGGGAAACAGGATAACCTGCAAGCTGCAGGCTACTATTGGCTAGCTTACTTGAGATGTATAGAAATCGATAGAGAATGGTGAATAATGATCATTTTGCCATTTTACTTGCTAGGTACCATTTCTATGCACTAACTATAACTAGCGAAACCGATTATCCGCTGACTTAGCTAGGTATTTCACTAGCTCACCTTGCTGTATTTGGTGCATGTAACTCAATCAAAAGCAGTGAATTTCCCTGGTAAACTAGAGTTAGATCAGCAAGTAACCGATTATTTAGCTATGAAGCTACCTCGGTCTGTTGGGCATTAATGAGACTGATTTGCTCATTTGCTGGCTACCAAGTTCTTACTCTTACTAATGTTGGCTGAAGATGCTTTGCCTATTAATTTAACGCAGTGTCTAGAGACATGGCAGTTTTTATTGGTGCGGCAGTCGACTTCAAGGATTCGGGATTATGGTTAAGCGAAGGGTTAGGGTTAGGGGAAGGGTTGGGGTTAGGGTTAGGGTTAGGTTCGGGCAGGGCTTGAAATGGGGACTGCCGTACCTCTCCACATTGAAATGCATTGAAAAACTGCCGTACCCATGGCAAACTGCCTTAATTTAAATTGGCGCTAGCTGCATTACTTTATATTTTTTGTTGGCCTTTTGGGGCCAGTTTCACAAACACAGATTAAGCTTACTCTCAGACTAAATTCAATTTTCAATGGAAATTCTCCAAACAAAACTCAGTTAAGTCCGGGACTAAGCTTAATCCATGTCTGTGAAACCAGCCCATAGTGTAATAGGCTATGTTTCCCATAGTATTCTTTAAGATGGTACATTACTCTAGTAATAATCATTCATATACTCAAGAAAAAAATAACGTTCCGTTAAAATTCTGAAATTGCAGTTACAGTGGGAATGACAATTCGCATAGAGTAATGATGCGACTATGTTACACTGTTATTGGAAGTAAAAGTTCCTATTCATTTTATCCAGAGACTTTCTTAAAACTACTCTTTTGAAGTACTTCCTGTTATTAAGCCTCCACCAAATTTTAGATTTTGCATCATATTCCCAAACAACCACACATGCATGTTTTTTTTTTTTAAACCATAGTTCACTATAATCTGCTTAGTTTTAATTTTTTTGCCAACATGCTGACCCCCTATTAATCTGAAAAGACATCTTATGATCCACCTGGTTCCTGATGCATAAAGCGAGGCTTAAATGGTATGTTTAAGATGTCCTGAGAACTGGGAAGTTCAAGAGCAAGGCAGCCTGGTGAGAAAGCAAGATAATTAGGTAGCTACTGTATGTTCTACTTGGCTAGTTAACCTGACCTACCTAGTTGTGAAGTTATGTTGCTGGCTAGCATCAGTTCCAACATTGGGTTAATGGTAGTCAGTAAGAAAACCTGGTAGTCAACAAACTATCTGGCCAACTAACATATTCAGTCTTGTCAATGCATCACTGACCTAGCTTGCCAGCAAACTAGCTAAATAACCACAACTTGCTGAGCTAATCCCAGGTAAATTGCAAATTAATGGCTATTCACTGTTTCTTTATGATGTCTACGCATCACATGTCACCAGCTGACGGTAGCCTGCGAACTAGCAGGCCAATTAATCAATTTTGCCTACACGCCATTGACCGAGCTAGCCAGCTAAATAGTCGCAAATTACTGTCTTGCTGTTCTTTATTAATTTCTGTGAACCACATTGTCACTAGCGAAGAGCAGCCTGCTGGCGAAATATTTGCTAGGTAGCGGGATCCACAGGTTTCCAAAGGTAGCCAACAGCTCACAAATAGAACACAGACTTTTTGTTTCCAATTTATGTCTCTGATCAGCTTTGTCAAGTTATGATCATAAATGTTTGTCAAAACTGAGGCACCTCACTAGCCAGGAACGAATCACAGGCTATTCATTTACTTGAGTACTGGATATGAGCTCATGAAAATGTGCCGATCCATATGGTCACCTGTTTTTTCCAAAATAACCAGATCCAAACCAGAGCTCGTTCACAGACTTTCTTTTCTAATTTGCTTCGTCATTGAATTCTTCATTATCTTTCATCTGGTTGTGTTAGGAAGCCCGTTGTCCACACATATACCAGTTAGGACTTAATTAATTAGCATCTGTCTTGTCAATAATTTATGTGTTTTCGTGCAATTCTATGCACATCGCAATATAAATTTTGTTTCATTGTAGCCCTTGTGAGAATCCTTGCAAGAATCCTGCAAGAATCCCATTAGGAACCTGTGAGGGATTTCGACAGGATCCTCACAAAATTCTTGAGGATCATCAAGGATCCTGGGAACATCCTTGGGGATCCTTAAGGATCCTGGGAAAACACATTATTTATTTATGCTTTGCTTAACCTGGGAAGTCCCATTGAGATCAAAATATCTTTTTCAAGGCGAGTTCTGGGGCTTGAGGTGGAGAGGGAGTGGACAAATTGCATAGCTCATTAGATCAGGGCGTATCAGCTCATTAGATTAAGTGGCAGGTTGGGAATTTAGCCATGACAACAGGGAACCCCTTCTCCTGTCAAAGCGTGACCTTGGCTTAACATCTCAGCATGTGCTTTCTGCACTTTTTGAATGCAAAATGGTGTATATGTGTGTGCACTGAAGTGCAGCTTGACATATTTTTTTTTGGAGTTTCTATTATGTCTCTCTTTTTCCAGTCCTCACACAATGTTATAAGAGGCCTTCTGTGGACTGAAGGTGCGTTTCCACTAAATGCAAAACTAAAGTTCTCCTTGCTTTACTGACACGACTTTGACCGCAGCATAATTTTTATTTTCTCTCTATGAAGATTTGCGACTCTGTTTGCCACATTACATTCACGTCTATTAAAGGTCAGCTCCGCAGAGGATTGATGTGCACTTTCATTCTGTCAAGCAATAGCAATGGAAGTTGAGCCTTGATTACACACAAGGGGCGGTATTTCCTGGAATCTCGAAAATATCAGCAACAAGATGGCGACTCAAATGTTGCTATGCTAACGTCACAAACATTCTACTTTATGAACATTATGCCTGCTGGAGAATAGAAATATTCACGAACCAGTAATTTTGTCATACTCAATGCTGAGCTAGACTGCAAATTTTTTTTTTGTAAAACTGTGTTTTGTAGGTTATTTGATACAGCTAGCATGCTAGCTACCTAGCTAGCTTTTCCATTATCTGAAGCAATGTAACTTTGGTTTGAGCATTTAGCTGGGTAGCATAGCTAGCCAATGTCACTGCAAGTAGCAATGATGCTATTCAGAACACTGCTCTTCTTGCGGAAATTTTTCATGTTAAATATTTTCAACTCTAGCGATAAGCAAATTTTGAGCATTCACGCCATTCGCGTGCATCGTTCGTACCAATCGCATTGCGTTTCTCGCGCTATAGGCACCGCCTGGCGCAAAGTCCCGTCTTCCTGCATGTATTCGCATTTTTGCATTGACTTTGCATGTAATCTGTCTGCCCGAAAAATAAGTTTACCATTTGGTGGAAACGCGCCTTTAGAGTACAGTAAATATGCTGCAGAATAGATTGTGAGTTTGTGACAGTCATGAGGCTCACTTGAATCCCGAAATTTCTCTCGGTCATTGCTTGCATTTCCTATTTTAGAAATTAATCTTCTGCCGCTTCCATTCTTGCCAGGACAAACTTTGGCTCAGCCCCCGAGTTGTTTCTGGGCTGTCCTTGCACCAGCAAGATCGACATGTGGTCCTTGGGCTGCATGGCCTTGGAAATGGCCCTCGGACAGACTCTCTTCCAATCAAATGATATTTTGGAGCTGGCGCAGAGCATCTTTGGGACCCTGGGGCCACCTACGTCTGCGATGCTCGACTCGGGCACCAACACCATACTGGTATTTGACAGGGTCGCCTATGCTACAGGTGTTCAGGGCTGGCGACTGAAGCAGGGAAAACTCTCTAAGCGCAGGCCAAGCCTTCTTGAAGCCATGGAACAGCAGGAGCATGGATTTGAAGGACGGGAATTGGCGGAACTGGAGGACCAGAGGTGTCTGGAACACCTGCTCAATCGCATGCTTGTTGTGGATCCAAAGCAAAGGATTGATCCCGAGCAGGCGCTGAGCCACCCGTTCTGCACCCTTCACCACCTGAGACAGCCAGTGGCGTATGAGGAATATCACAGCCTCTCAATGCAGGCATACATGGATGCAGGCGTGTCCCCATCCCCGGACTTCCCGCCTGTGCGCAGGGAGTCATCCGAGCAAACCGTCCCTGAGCTCCCCACAAGGAACGAGCTCCCAGCAGCAGCTACGAGTAACGAGGACCCCCTGGAGGGTCCTTCGAGTGCCACCGTTGCCAAAAGCGTGTCAGCCATCACAACCAGCCCGGCACCCCAAAGCCCCTTGAGAGATGAGGTAAGGTCTACAGCAGGGCTATTCAGCATTATCCAGAAAGGGTCGGTGTGGGTACAGGCTTTCATTCCAGCCAAGCACTTACACACCTGGTTCTACTAATGAATCCCAAGAGTTTTTACTAAAGAGCTTGATTAGTAGTATCAGGTGTGTAAGTGCTTGGTTGGAATGAAAGCCTGCACCCACACCGGCCCTTGCAGATTAATGTTGAATAGCCATGGTCTACAGTGGCGGCGATTTCTGAAGGATCAATTTATGCTGTCCATGACATCTGGGGTGCTTTCACACTAGGGACTCGGGCATGGATCCGAGTACACTTGAACCCAAAGTCCAGTTTATTTGGCCAGTGTGAACACAAGCAAACAATATTACTAGTGTGAAAGCTGACCAGTGGGGAAGAAGGGAGGGGGGACAATCGTACTGTGGCATGGTACAGAGCAATCGTACCTTATGTGAAAGCGCCCCTAAACCTGAATTATGTCTCCCCCCCGTATTGAGACGTATTGTTTTATGCTCAGTTCCTGTCTGTGCTAACATTTAGTTTGGCATTGATATAGTGGTGCACATTTTATCCCCAAATGAGGAATGATATGTACCTGCTCCATTTCAGCAGGGAAGCACCAACGATGAGGGCCAGAGCAATTTTGAGACTCCGAGCAGTTGCTGTTCATTAGATGAGCCTCAGACAGGTGCTAGCAGCAGCAATGGGGAGGTCCTCGAGCACCAGGACCTCCAGGCTGTGTCCAACGAGTCATCCGAGGAGACCGTCCCGGAGAAGAAGAAGCGTTCTCTGAGAAAGAGGGTGTGCTCGTTCTTTGCGCACCTCATCAGGCACTGGCGCAAACAGAACTCCACTGTGGCTTTGGGAAACACAGACTCCTTGGAGGGTGCCTTGAGTGCTGTCGTCGCTGAAAGCCCGTCAGCCAATCAAACCAGCCTGGCTCCCCAGAGCACTGCGAGGGATGAGGTATGGTTTGCAGTGAAAATACGCCGAAAAAGTGTGATGTCACTTTTGCTGGAGTCAACACTCACTTCCTTTACAATGGTTCACGCTCATAACATAGCAACACATTCACTCATACACTTAACACACGGCACGAAATACCCAAATATTTGACAATCAAAAATATATGGAGAACTGCTTCCTGTGTTTTTATAATGAGCATATTTTGGGTTTAAGATAGCTGAAAATAAAGCTTAACTCCATACATGGACACAAGGACTATGGTGATAAACACTGTTCTAGTTCTTTGATTATGGTTTGGTTCGTTCGGCGTGAACCAGTTGCCATAGCTACGGCAAGTTGATCTCAAAATGATGTCACCACTTTTCCACCGTATGATTTCTGAAGGATATACAGTATTTTGGTTGCTCATGACATCTTAACGTGTCTTGGGTATTAACAGCGAGTTGCACATTTTATTCTCAAATGAGAAATGTTTTTTTTACCCTCTCATTTAAAGCAGGGAAGAGCTGACAATGAGGGCCAGCACAACTGTGAAACTGCAATCAGCAGCAGTTCAGCGGATGAGCGTCAGTCAGGCGCTAACAGCAGCACTGGGTATGTCCTCGAGTTTCGGGTCCTCTGGCCAGAGCCCAAGAGGACATCCATGGAGACCATCCCTGAGGTCCCTGCAATGAAGAAGGTTCCCGGCGCAGCTCAGGGTAACGCGGACACCATAGAGGAAGTTTCGAGTGCCACTGTTCCTGAGAACGCATCCGTCATCACAACCATCCGGGCTCCCCAAAGCACTGTGAGAAACAAGGTAAGGGCTGCAGTGTCAACGATTTCTGAAGGATCAATTTGGGCTGCTCATGACATCTAAACTTGTTTTGAGTTTTGATAGGGGGCTGCACATTTTATCCCCAAATGAGAAATGATATTTACCTGCTCCATTTCAGCAGGGAAGCGCCAAAGATGAGGGCCAGGGCAATTTTGAGACTCCGACCAGTTGCTGTTCATTAGATGAGCCTCAGACAGGTGCTGGCAGCAGCACTGGGGAGGTCCTCGAGCACCAGGACCTCCTGGCTGTGTCCAACGAGTCATCCGAGGAGACCGTCCCTGAGAAGAAGCAGCGTTCCCTGAGAAAAAGAGTGTGCTCGTTCTTTGCGCACCGCATCAGGCACCTGCGCAAGCAGAACCCCACTGTGGCTTTGGGTAACACAGACTCCTTGGAGGATGCCTTGAGTGCTGTCATCGCCGAAAGCCCGTCAACCAATGAAACCAGCCAGGCTCCCCAGAGCACCGCGAGGGATGAGGTATGGTTTGCAGTGACAATACTCTGAAAAAGTGTGATGTCACTTTTGCTGGAGTCAACACTCTCTTCCTTGACAATGGTTCACGCTCACAGCATAGCAACACATTCACTTGCACACTTAATACATGGCACGAGATACCTAAATATTTGACGATCAAAAATATAGTGAGAAATGCTGCCTGTGTTTTTATAATGAGCATATTTTGGGTTTAAGATAGCTGAAAATAAAGCATAATTCCATACATAGACACGAGGACTATGGTGATAAACACTGTTCTAGTTCTTTGCTTATGGTTTGGTTCGTTCGGCGTGAACCAGTTGCCATAGCTACGGCAAGTTGATCTCAAAATGATGTCACCACTTTTCCAGCGTATGATTTTTGAAGGATATACAGTATTTTGGTTGCTCATGACATCTTAACTTGTCTTGGGTATTAACAGCGAGTTGCGCATTTTATTCTCAAATGAGAAATGTTTTTTTTCCCCTCTCGTTTAAAGCAGGGAAGAGCTGACGATGAGGGCCAGCACAACTGTGAAACTGCAATCAGCAGCAGTTCAGCGGATGAGCGTCAGTCGGGCGCTAATAGCAGCACTGGGCATGTCCTCGAGTTTCGGGTCCTCTGGCCAGAGCCCAAGAGGACATCCATGGAGACCATCCCTGAGGTCCCTGCAATGAAGAAGGCTCCCGGCGCAGCTCAGGGTAACGCGGACACCATAGAAGACCTTTCGAGTGCCACTGTTCCTGAGAACGCATCCGTCATCACAACCATCCGGGCTCCCCAAAGCACTGTGAGAAACAAGGTAAGGGCTGCAGTGTCAACGATTTCTGAAGGATCAATTTGGGTTGCTCATGACATCTAAACTTGTTTTGAGTTTTGATAGGGGGCTGCACATTTTATCCCCAAATGAGAAATGATATGTACCTGCTCCATTTCAGCAGGGAAGCGCCAACGATGAGGGCCAGGGCAATTTTGAGACTCCGACCAGTTGCTGTTCATTAGATGAGCCTCAGACAGGTGCTGGCAGCAGCACTGGGGAGGTCCTCGAGCACCAGGACCTCCTGGCTGTGTCCAACGAGTCATCCGAGGAGACCGTCCCTGAGAAGAAGGAGCATTCCCTGAGAAAGAGAGTGTGCTCGTTCTTAGCGCACCGCATCAGGCACTGGTGCAAGCAGAACCCCACTGTGGCTTTGCGTAACACAGACTCCTTGGAGGATGCCTTGAGTGCTGTCGTCGCCGAAAGCCCGTCAGCCAATGAAACCAGCCAGGCTCCCCAGAGCACCGCGAGGGATGAGGTATGGTTTGCAGTGACAATACGCTGAAAAAGCGTGATGTCACTTTTGCTGGAGTCAACACTCTCTTCCTTGACAATGGTTCACGCTCGCAGCATAGCAACACATTCACTCGTACACTTAACACATGGCACGAAATACCTAAATATTTGACGATCAAAAATATAGTGAGAAATGCTGCCTGTGTTTTTATAATGAGCATATTTTGGGTTTAAGATAGCTGAAAATAAAGCTTAATTCCATACATAGACACGAGGACTATGGTGATAAACATTGTTCTAGTTCTTTGCTTATGGTTTGGTTCGTTCGGCGTGAACCAGTTGCCATAGCTACGGCAAGTTGATCTCAAAATGATGTCGCCACTTTTCCAGCGTATGATTTTTGAAGGATATACAGTATTTTGGTTGCTCATGACATCTTAACGTGTCTTGGGTATTAACAGCGAGTTGCACATTTTATTCTCAAATGAGAAATGTTTTTTTTTCCCCTCTCGTTTAAAGCAGGGAAGAGCTGACGATGAGGGCCAGCACAATTGTGAAACTGCAATCAGCAGCAGTTCAGCGGATGAGCGTCAGTCGGGCGCTAATAGCGGCACTGGGCATGTCCTCGAGTTTCGGGTCCTCTGGCCAGAGCCCAAGAGGACATCCATGGAGACCATCCCTGAGGTCCCTGCAATGAAGAAGGTTCCCGGCACAGCTCTGGCTAATGCGGACACCATAGAAGACCTTTCGAGTGCCACTGTTCCTGAGAACGCGTCCGTCATCACAACCATCCGGGCTCCCCAAAGCACTGTGAGAGACAAGGTAAGGGCTGCAGTGTCAACGATTTCTGATGGATCAATTTGGGTTGCTCATGACATCTAAACTTGTTTTGAGTTTTGATAGGGGGCTGCACATTTTATCCCTAAATGAGAAATGATATTTACCTGCTCCATTTCAGCAGGGAAGCACCAACGATGAGGGCCAGGGCAACTTTGAGACTCCAACCAGTTGCTGTTCATTACATGAGCCTCAGACAGGTGCTGGCAGCAGCACTGGGGAGGTCCTCGAGCACCAGGACCTCCTGGCTGTGTCCAACGAGTCATCCGAGGAGACCGTCCCTGAGAAGAAGCAGCGTTCCCTGAGAAAAAGAGTGTGCTCGTTCTTTGCGCACCGCATCAGGCACCTGCGCAAGCAGAACCCCACTGTGGCTTTGGGTAACACAGACTCCTTGGAGGATGCCTTGAGTGCTGTCGTCGCCGAAAGCCCGTCAGCCAATGAAATCAGCCAGGCTCCCCAAAGCACCGCGAGGGATGAGGTATGGTTTGCCGTGACAATACTCTGAAAAAGCGTGACGTCACTTTTGCTGGAGTCAACACTCTCTTCCTTCACAATGGTTCACGCTCACAGCATTGCAACACATTCACTTGCACACTTAATACATGGTACGAAATACCTAAATATTTGACGATCAAAAATATAGTGAGAAATGCTTCCTGTGTTTTTATAATGAGCATATTTTGGGTTTAAGATAGCTGAAAATAAAGCTTAATTCCATACATAGACACGAGGACTATGGTGATAAACATTGCTCTAGTTCTTTGCTTATGGTTTAGTTCATTCGGCGTGAACCAGTTGCCATGGCTACGGCAAGTTGATCTCAAAATGATGTCACCACTTTTCCAGCGTATGATTTTTGAAGGATATACAGTATTTTGGTTGCTCATGACATCTTAACTTGTCTTGGGTATTAACAGCGAGTTGCACATTTTATTCTCAAATGAGGGCCAGCACAATTGTGAAACTGCAATCAGCAGCAGTTCAGCGGATGAGCGTCAGTCGGGCGCTAATAGCGGCACTGGGCATGTCCTCGAGTTTCGGGTCTGGCCAGAGCCCAAGAGGACATCCATAGAGACCATATCTGAGGTCCCTGCAATGAAGAAGGTTCCTGGCGCAGCTCAGGGTAACGCGGACACCATAGAAGACCATTCGAGTGCCACTGTTCCTGAGAACGAGTCCGTCATCGTAACTATCCGGTCTCCCGAAAGCCCTGTGGGAGACAAGGTAAGGGCTGCAGTGTCAACGATTTCTGAAGGATATACAGTATTTCGGTTGCTCATGACATCTAAACTTGTCTTGAGTTTTATAGCGAGTTGCACATTTTACCCTCAAATTAGTAATGATTTGTAACTACTACATTTCCACAGGAAAGCACCAATGAAGAGGGCCAGGGGAATTTAGAGATTGCGACCAGTAGCTGTTCAGCAGATGCTCGTCAGACAGGTGCCAGGGGAAGTCCTTGTGGAGCCCCCCAAGAGGATTCCCAAGAGGATCCACCTGTTGAGGATTCTTCCTCAACAGGTGGATACGGACCAGCTTTACTTGGGGCCGGAGTAGAAAGTCTGTAGCCACTCAGGACAACGCTACACTTTTAAATTTTTTTTATTTTTTTTTATCATTATTATTTCATTTATTTTATATTTTACACTTTATTTGGTTATGGGGGCAAGCTTTGAGGTTCCTTTGGAACCGTCTTGTCCTTCCAGGCATATATCAAATTCTTTTGTACAGTTTTACTTTCATTGTACAGTTTGTATTTATTGCAGTATTTATTGCCAAAATCCAATAAATAAATACAACTCCAATTCCGAAATAGTTGGGACAAAGTGTAAATTGTGAATAAAATCAAAAGGCAATGACTTTCAAATCACACCAGTCAGTATTTTATTCACTATAGAACAGCGATAACATACCAAATGTTGAAACTGAGAAATTTTACAATTTTATCCAGAAAATGAGCTCATTTTCAAATTTGATGGTTGCTGCAGGTCTCAAAAAAAAAAAACAGGACAGGGGCCTGTTTACCATGGTGCAGCATCCCCTCTTCTTTTTAACAGAGTGGAGGTGTCTGGGCATTGAGGAGACAAGTTTCTTGAGTTTAGCCATTGGAATTTGATCCCACTCTTGTTTAACCCATTCTGCAGATGTAGATGCTCACGTCTATGGTACTGCAAATTTATGCACGCAGTTACTCTACTCGATCACTAGATAGCACCCCCGGATCAGTTATTGAATATTCACAAGCAAGCAGAGTTCGAACGCGGTTTTGAATATGGGGAAGTTCACTCCACTCCCTGTTTTTCAAGAGTTGCATGAATTAAACTCCTCAGCTAAGCCTGATGTGCAAACTGGTCAATATCCTTGCCCATAGTATCGATCCAGCAGTTTAAAAAAATGATCTCTTGCAACAGAAAAAATCGTTGTCCTCTGTAGCAACCAATTTAGCTACAGTGAGCCAACGGTATTCCAATTAATGGTTCAGAAAAATCAGTTTTCTGAAGAAAAAAATTCGACATGGTATTGATTCTCTCACATTCTACTGTCAATTACAGTCATCACATACAAAAAATGCGTAGTTCCCTACTGTTACGCACAGTTGTGTGTTCCAGAATATTCTGGAAGATTCGAATTTAGAAGAAGGATTAAATTTAAAGAATTTATTAAATAACTGAGCGAATGAACATAGCAATTGCAATAATGCCGGAATGGATAATGAAATTACTACATTGAAGATAGAAATACTGTTCACTAGCCTAAACTGTCCGTCCTTGCGATGTTCCCACGACGATGGTGAAAATCCAATGGAATCTGATGTCTTCGGTGTGGTGATCCTGATCACCGCAAAGTCCGTATCCAAGAGGTGTCTGTGTAATCCAAAGTCTGATTGCACCCAGCAAAGCCGGTCTAGTTTTTAGGTGTAGCAGACCGGACAGGATCTTCTCGTCCATTGGCTGCAAGTTCATTTTATATAGGCCTTGTACTCCTGTATAATGTCATAGAAGAATCCTGCATGATGTCATAAAGAAGAATCTTGAATGACATCACAATGAAGAATCTTGAAGGTGATGGAACTTTCCAGATGGAAGAATCTATGGTGTTCCCAGGCTAGTCATAATGTTTACAAGCACTATGAATATTCATTACCCTTACAAAAGCATATAGAAACTATTGGCTGAGCAAAATAATACAATCAGGTATTATAAACCGTCATAACGTAACACCTCCCTCCATAAAAGAAAAAGTTGGAATGTATGACAACTTTTTATGACAAAAGTGCCATGCATTGTAGATAAATACAATAACAAAAGAATGCTAAATCTCAAAAGCAATTCACTTAACTATATTCAAATTAATTATGACCTTGGGCAACTCCTCTTCAGGGAGAGCAGCATCAAACAGAGAGCTCAAATCAGGATCTATCCCTTGTTCTTGGATCAGTTTCTCTCTGGACAAGGACATCTCTGTTGTAGACAGTACTGGCGTCTCTAACTTCACATCAGAATGTTGAGCAAGATCCTTACTGGGATCAGAAGATTGACGAAGCTCCTCCTTGGAATCTAGAAATGTCCCTGACAAATCCACAATGTCATCTTCAACATCAACATCGTGCAATTCGGCCATTTTCTTAGCCAGAGCTCTGGTCACCGCACAAGAAGGAAACACTCCAGGATTCTCTTCCACAACAGTGTCACTATTGGACAACGGGACTGGCTCACAAACCACTCTGGGCTCAGCAACCACCCTACCTCCAGCCAATTCATTTCCCAACAACAAAGAAACACCTTTCACCGGTAACTCCGGAACAACCCCAACCACAACAGAACCTGACACCAAATCTGACTTCAGCAACACAAAGTGTAAGGGAGCTGTCACAAAACCACATTCAACACCTTGCAAGATAACAAATTCACCAGTGGCAGAACTCGAATCAAAAGGTAATGTACCTTCCAACAACAAAGATTGAGTTGCCCCAGTATCACGCAAAATCTTGATCGGCACTGAATCGGGTTGACCAACTAGTGACACAGAACCCTCAGACACAAAAGGAATGAATTCCCTTCTGACGTCAGACTTCTCAACATGGTGTTCAGGAACAACAGGTGTCTCATGAGAACGAGGTTTCTTGGAGGAAACAAATGCAGTAGGGTTAACATCAGGTTGCGTCTTTTCTTCAAAGTGAAACAATCAGACATCACATGACCTAAGTTTCTTACAGAAGAAACAAACTGGACCGGACTTAGACTGACCCTTCTCCGACTTCTTTTCCTGACCATCCTTAACATTGGACTTATCACGATAACCAGTGGAATCAGACCTTTCACCTGGATTTTGTTTTGGTCTTCTATTACCATTTTTCTTGGGAAACACTGACTTGTGAGTGAGAACAAAGTCATCAGCCAGAATGGCTGCCTCTTCAGGTGTGCCAACCTTGTGTTCACTCAGGTAAGTTTTGAGCTCATCGCGAACACATCTCTTGAATTCCTCAAGCATGATAGTTTGCCTCAATTTATCGGAATCATTGTTGACTTTACTGGAGGTACACCAGCGGTCAAACAGTACCTCTTTTTAATGGGCAAACTCCACATAAGTTTGATGATCTTGTTTCCGATAACCTCTAAACTTTTGGCGGTAAGCCTCTGGTACTGATTCATAGGCCTTCAGGATAATGGCCTTGACAACCTCATAATCCTAACTCTGATGTAAGGAAAGTGCAGTGAACACCTCCTGGCTTTTGCCCTTTAACATGCTTTGTAACAGAAGTGGCCTTGCCTCAACAGGCCATTCAAGACTGGTGGCAATTCTCTCAAAATTGACAAAATATTTGTCCACTGCATTTTCATTAAACAGTGGTACCAGTTTGACATGTTTGCCAAAATCAAATTTGCGTTGGGCTTCCTCAATGGTGGCTTGACGTTTAAGACGAGCTCCTGTTTCCATTCTTTTCATTTCAACCTCGGTGTCTATTCCGTACCTTTCAGTTTCCGCCTCTAGCTCTAGGCAGCGCCTTTCAAGTTCTAATTCCTTGAGCTGAAGCTCTCTATCAGCCACCAAAAAGTGGTCTTGGGGATCACTATGATCCTGCAAGGCTTCTTTTACCAACAGGTCTTCATCAACCAAAACTTCCACAATCAATTTCTTGATGTCATGTTTCCGCATAGATCTTTTCACGTCAATCTCGAGGATTTTAGCGATCTCCAATAACTGGTCTTTCTTGAAAGTCTCCAAAATATCAAGGGAGGGATTTTTAACAAATTCAGCAGGCTCAGCCATTTTGCTACGTTCAGTGGCTCAATACACAAAAATGTTGTTCTATCCCGGACGAGCCCCCAGTTTATGTTACGGACAGTTGTGTGTTCCAGAATATTCTGGAAGATTCGAATTTAGAAGAAGGATTAAATTTAAACTATTTATTAAATAAGTGAGCGAATGAACGTAGCAATTACAATAATAGCAGACAGGAAGGGATCCAAAGTCCGATTGCACCCAGCAAAGCCGGAGTAGCTTCCAGTTACAGTAGACCGGACAGGATCTTCTAGTCCATTGGCTGCAAGTTCATTTTATATAGGCCTTGTACTCCTGTATAATGTCATAGAAGAATCCTGCATGATGTCATAAAGAAGAATCTTGAATGATATCACAAAGAAGAATCTTGAAGGTGATGGATCTTTCCAGATGGAAGAATCTATGGTGTTCTCAGGTTAGTCATAATGTTTACAAGCACTCATGAATATTCATTACCTTTACATACGCATATAGAAACTATTGGCTGAGCAAAATAATGCAATCAGGTATTATAAATCGTCATAACATAATACTACAGTGGATTTACATGTAGATTCCTTCATTGACAAATTCAGCACTTCCTTCTATCCACCCAAGTACTGGTGTTGATAGCCAATCACTCAATTATACACTCAGGCTCTTCTGCGTAACTGCACAGTTATAGTTCACGGCCTTGTGAAACTTCCCCGGTAACAATGTATTGATTGGCTCGTTTCTTATCCAATTCCCGAGTGTTTAAATGTTCCACAGTAAATGAACTTGAAAATGCCCTCGTCAATCTACGCCATTTTTGCTCTGTTGCTTGGTCTTGTGTACTTACAGAAGCCTATCGAATTTGATGGTACTTGGATGTCCAGTATGGCCGCCACAGCCACCATCTTGAATTTTGTATTCTGCAGGATAACTTGAAAACGCCTTTGTCAATTTATATTCATTCCAAACAATCCAGGGGCAGAGGGGTAACGCCCGCTTTGCAGGGCTATTTTTTTCCTTTATTGAAACGTTTCCAATTATAGTAATAATCCATTGGCAATTCAAGACATGGCTTCTCTCCCCATGTGATCTAAAAGCGACAAAATAATGGGCTAAATTCAATACAGAAAAAAATAATTTACTTATTAATAGATCTATGCTTCATGAAAGACAAACTTCTCTGAAACTTCCGCGCTACCTTTTCCACACATCAGGCTATGTAACTTGTGCTTCATGATTGTTTCAATTCATTGTTTAAAAACAGAAAAACTTCTATGCATAGACACTTATATTCTGCATGAGAATCTTTTAAATATGCATTAGTTGAATAATGACTGATCCGCGTTCCAATGAGATATCGCCTTTCACTCTCGGTACAGCGTAGGTTGATTAAAAAGTGGGACTCCGCAATTAAATACAGTATTGTATGCCAATGAAAATGTTTTAATCTTCACTTTTGTTATTAAGAGTAAGATTGCAGACTATGGCATGAGAACGTGATACACCACCAAAAAGTGTGAGACTCACGACATATGTGTGAGTGTTGACGGGTATACAATTTTGAATAACGCTGATTTAAATGCACCGAATTACACGGCCAAATAAATGATCGTCTTCATTCCTAAAGGGGGAGAATTAGCAGCACCTGATAGTGGGGAGTGCTGTCGGAGTGAATCTATCGTTAATTATGAAAATGATTGAGAAAAGGTCAGGGATAATAATTGTTTTAGAGGGATATTCTGTAGCTCCCAAATTTCCATTTCTGGTACCGCCACTGACCTGTGGCATCCAGAATGGATTATTCTGTGGATATGGATTATTTGGATTACTATAATAATAATTATAATAATAATACTGCTCGACCAAAACAAATCTTGGTTGACCAACAGTCCATGAACCAAACAATAGACCAGTCGACTAAATGGGGTCAGCTATTAATAACCTGCCATCAGAAAAATGTCCAAAGCACTTATTTTCTAGGAACTGAGGTCCGTGTCCACCCTCAGTAATCCAGCCCTGCGCCTTCATAACAGAACATGAGTGATATGAGACGGAGGAAGTTGATAAATCTAGGGAAGGGTCATTCCATTTCAACTGGATATTTTTGATATCCATCTCTGCCTAAGTGACCACTGGATGGCATCTTGATGGGCAACAACTGCGACCAATTAACCTTTTTTTTCGGTGATGCCTGGCCAGCCAGTGGTGAATTGGCGCCCCACCCCCCCCCTAGCCGGGTTTCACCCGAGCTTTCTTCTGGTGTGGGAGTTTTTTTTTTTCTCGCCACTGTGTTGAGTGCTCCACCTCCCACTGGAGAGTTTTTTTTTTCTTTCTTTCTCTGCCTCATTTTCTCATTGGGGTTTAGGCCTGGTTTGCTGTTTGCCGAGTCACTTTGTCAAACTACTTCTGAAGACAATAAATAATCCTTATGCCAAGATATTATCTTGGGAGACCATCCACAAACACTTGGAGACCCCCAACTCCATCGCCAGGCTCCTGTTTGCGGACTTTTCTTCTGCCTGCAACACCATGCAGCCACACATCCTCGCTGAGAAGTTAATAACCTGCTTCAATCTGGACCACCAGCTCAGCCTGTGGATTATTGACTTTTTAACCAACCGGTCACAGATGGTGCTTGTTAATTATGCCTATTCTAACATCCTCTACGCCTCCACTGGCTCCCCACAGGTCTGTGTCCTATCGCCTCTGCTTTACATCCTCTACACCGGTGACTGCAGGTCCACTCAGCCGAACTGTCATCTGGTAAAATTTGCGGATGACACAGTCCTGCTCTCTGTGCCCCCATACTTCACCACAGCTCTTTTCTGCAGGACTTTGTCACCTGGTGTGAGGGGGCCTGTCTCCAGCTGAACCTAGACAAGACTAAAGAGCTGATTGTGACTTTCTCCAGCAAGCAGAGACAGCTGGCAGAGGCTGCTCCTACCACCATCCGGGGGGAGCCTGCGGAGGTGGTGGAGGAGTACAGGTACCTGGGCACAATGTTCGACAGCCTTCTGAGGTTTTCCTCCAACACTGAGGTGATCCTCAAGAAATGTTATCAGAGACTGTACCTGCTCAGGAAGTTCCAATCTTTTGGAGTGAATAAGGACATTCTGCTGATCTTTTACCAGTCCTCCATCGAGAGTGTACTCACATTCTCATTCACCTGCTGGTTTTATTCAATCAGCCTGCAAAATCAGACATGCTTATCCACCATCACCAAAGTCTGCTGTAAAATCATTGGACACCCTGTTAGCTCTGTCTGCCTTTTGTGGTCAACAAACAATGTGCACTGCTCCCAGGATCCTACACAACCCCTCTCTCATTCTACACTCTGGGCCCTATCTTACGCCAGAGTCCCTAAACCCGTGAGAGCGGCATTTCAGAACTCTTCAGCGAATGAAGGTAATTCTGGTGACAAGTACGTGGTTTCGTCCGTTTACATTTTCCAGTCGGACAGCTCTCTATTTTTTTTACAGCAAGTTGCGTGACCGTGCTGCAAAAACAGGTGTGCGCACTTGTCCTTGAAATTACCTTCATTACATAAAAAGAGTTCTGAAATGCCGCCTCGCTGGAAAAAAAATATTACCGTTGCTGAGTGCCAGTGCATAGACCTATTTATAATTAAATTATTTTTCTGTACTGAATGTAGCCCATTATTTTGTCGCTGTAAGATCGCACTGGGGAGAGAAGCCGTGTCTTCAATTGCCACTTGATTATTCTTGAATTGGAAAACGTGTTAATAAAGGAAAACCATCTAGAATTAGCCAGGACTAATTGTAGTCAATAAAGAGATGGATATTTTCCCCCAAATTTTCAGGTCTAGCGCCGGCCCTGATATTATATATAATATATATCATTAATATATATTATATATACTAATTATATACTATTATAAAAGCGGAAAAAATGATTGATACAAAATACAAACAATGTAGACTTACCTGAAAGGCCCAGGTAGCTGGTGCGCTGGCGGTACACGCGTTCTGGGCGTCTTCTATTATTTAACTGGCGATCAAGGCGATTTAGTACTATCTCTGCCATTTTCTCAGGGGTTCAACTGAGGCTAAAGCAAGGTGGCTTTTTATAGGCGAGTTAATTCGGGAAGTGGAACCGCATGTGCATGTCCACATGTGTCCAAGTGGACGCGCACTGAAGCCGCCTGGGCGCGCTCTTGTAAAAGCCCAAATGGGTAGCGGGTGGTTCGAGGACCCGCTATACGCTTTCCTTAACGCGTGTGGTCAAGATAGCAATTGTAGGGAAAGCGCATAAACACGCCCACGGGCACACCTCCAGGCGCAAATAAGGGAGTCGCCATAATGCATAGCGGGTAGTGTGGCCGCAAGATACCGTTTAGGGATAGTAGAAGCTGCTAAATGCGTAATTCACGGGTAGCGGGTAGTGGCAGCGGGTAGGGCAGTGTGAAAGATAAAGCCCTCTGTGTTTGAGTGGCTCCCATCAGGCCGCGGGCTGCGCTGTCCAGGCTGCAGGACACAAAGGAGGAGGGTCACCTTTGTACCCACAGCAGTCCAACTCTTGAACACCGACCCCTCCCTGCTCCAGCATCATCATGGTGCTCAGCCCCTTAACAGACAGTAATTTATAGCACTTTGGCGCTAAGGCGCTGAGCACTTTTGCCCGTGGAAAAGGCAAACTAGATCATGAAAACAGTGAATAAATAGGTCAAAGTGGATCCAGTATTCGTCATTTAGGGCCTTTACCATCATAGGAATAATTTTAAAAAGCAGAGATTATATCTGGATCTCCTCTGGATCAGATCTCCCTTGAAAAGATCCAGCATGTACCATGTGTATTGTGTATTATAAAGATGAAAGATTTATGGTCAGTAATATGTTGTGCTTTAATTAGTTGAATATCTAATCTTAAGTTGATATCTAAGCCACTAATTATATGTTTCTTTTCATTTGTTGAGAGCTTGTCGAAATGTATGTGTGTGTAAGGCAGAATGTCTTTGGTTTGAGACCTGAAATAACCCAGGTAGTATAATACACTTGCAACATGCGCACACATGCCATTTGTTCTTTTCCCTGCAGGGCATGTGCAATAATAGCCTGTAATAAGGTCATTAACTAGAGTAACATCGAACTCAATCAATATGTTGTACTTAGTTTGATTTCTGTGACGTGAATGTATCTGACAACGTATAAGGTTATCGAGGTGTTTGTTCACCCAAACTTCATAGTCTCCCTCATCATTACAGTGTTCAGCTATGTATCCTGGTGCCTGTTTGATCTGATAACATCCACATGCCAAAGTTTGTAAGTATTCCAGAGAAAGTTCAGGAAACTCCACAGCAGCACTTTCCGAGGATGGTGTACATATAGCCGTCCTACTACATTGTTACCGGTGAAAGAATTTCTTTAAACTTGGTGCAAACGAACTTGGCATACTGCACCTACTTTTTACCAATTATTTAGGGTGGATCACTTTGGGAACTATATTAATTTTAATGTTAAACTTTCAATTTGTGATGAAAAGTGTAGCCAAATTATGCTTTTTATGGCTTCAATTCCTCCTGGGTCTCATATCTTCAAAGCAATTAAGCCATGTTTGGTGTCAAATTGTTCCTTGGGATGGCAGCAACAATAACGGTTATAAATTTTACAACTAGCACTGTGATAATTGTGAGTTATTCATTGATTTATCCCCATATGTTGGTTTTAGGGGGGTGCTCATCTAAATTTGGCCCACATCTGTCTTAGCACATACAATACAAAAAACAAATGCATTTTCTAGGCCCACATACATCTCTCCACACAGTCAATATGGCAAGGAATCAAAAGCTTTCATGGACAATTTTCCCATACTGACGCAACACCACCTTTAACAAAAAGCTTGTCTTGTCATTTAAGGTCTTGAAAAGAAAGTGCTGAACATGGGTGATGCCTGATGCCGACTGCACGGCTTTTGGCATTACAATGTTTGTGTATGGTCGTACGGTCTGGTTGCTAGCATCTCCCAGGTGAGAGGAGGCACTTGTAATGGGGGAAGGGTGTCTTTTCAAGGATATACAAATTTTGGGGACATTGATTATCGTCAATGAAGGGGTATATTTCATTTCTGCTCGTTTCTAGCATACGCAAAGCCTACTGGGGGCTGTCACCGTCAAAGGGAAAACATGACCAACTGTGGTTGGATACTTTTTTGAAGCCCAAACATCCAGAGGAAAACTGTTAAATTGATGATGTATAACAATCAATTCATTTATAAATGGAAAATGAGCACAGTGGAGCTGAGACCTTTAATTGAATCAACTCTTTCCTGGCCCGGGACCAACTTTCCAATGTAATGTTTTCCAATGTTATTTTTTTCAGTGCTTTATGAGATCTTGATTGACAGGCATGGTCTTTATGATTGCAGAATTCTAGTTGAATAGGAAAGCTGACCATCTGCGTTGTAGTTGTATGTTTAAATTTAATTGTTTGCCTGAAAACGATCAGTGTAATGTGAGTCAGTGGGCCCTAAACAGAGAATAAACACAGGCAAAATATTCCCACTCTCCGTGATATGAAAAAAAGACTGATCTTAACCAAACAGGGGCTCAGTGATCACAGAATTTCATTTGGAAATGGAAAATACAAAAATTCATACCAAAACAAGGGTGACCAGAAGGGCAATTGGTAGAGCGCATACCTCCGCCGCGCCGTTCGTCAGTATTATTTGTTCTGGATCCACAAAAATATTATCCAGATCACCAACAACTATAATCTATTCTACATTAGTGAAGATTCTATTTAATGCTGAAATTTAATTAAAAAATCTGTTCATTACATAAGGGGCAATCATTCTATTCAGGTATATTTTAACATCTTACGGATCTAGAATCCAGAATATGCTCCGGATGACTTCCAAAATTGAATCAACTCATCCTTGAATTACCACCTACCATCCTACCAAATTTCTTGCTAATCAGTTCATTTCTTTTTGAGTTATCCTGTTAACTGACAGACAAATGACTCCCGCCTAGCGGGACCATTGTCGAAATCGTCTGGTGTCTGACTCGAGACTAGGGTCAATTTCGAAAAGTGGTCAACAGTTACTTAGTACTTTGACCATTGCCTCAGAACTTTAAATGTGTGGCCTAGGACAACTGGATAATATAATATTACTTAAGGGCACTCGGTAGAGCCCATACCTCCGCCATGCCAAGGCAACTCTGTGCATTAGTTATTTTCGTTGGCTGATGTGAGATATTGTTGCATTCTACCAACAATATGGGGGGGGGGCACAGTTAGCCAAACAGAGGCAAGTTAATTTACATATGGAATATTCATGAGCAAGAGGCGCAATCCTGTCGTTTCTTCCCAGCCATTTTCCATACCAAACTCGAACAGAGTGAAGTAGGCTAACCAAAGCATATTTTTCTCCAAAAACTGCTCGCAGGGCATTCAATTACTCCAGAGATCATAACCAAATTAATGAAAAAGGCATGAGATGACACCTCTAATGTTTTGTCTGGTCAACTTCCTTTTATTTGCAAAGATGCATACTTTCCTATCATTAAGGCTTGTAACGCATTCCAGAAAAAAGTTGGGAGGAGGACAGTTCAGGACTAGTGTTGTGGTAAAAAAAATTTTTGAATAATGATGTGATTTGAAGCAGCTGATGTGGCATCTAAAATAGGCCTAATCCTTCAGGGGCAAAGATGGCAGAGAATCACCAATTTGCCCACAAATGTGTGGAAAAAAATCATTGAAAAGTTTAAAAGCCATGTTCCTCACAGAAAGATTGAGAGGTATTTGGATATTTCACCCCCCATGATGCATAACAATAAGAAAAGATTATTGGAATCTGGAGTATTTTCTGTGCGCAAAGGACTTGGGCACAAGTCTAAGCGGAATGGCGGTGATCCCCGATCTCTCAGTTTTGCATGGAGAACCATCATTTATCTATAGGTGATACAACAACATGGGCTTGGGATTACTTTGGCAAGCCTGTATCAAGTGCTGTAATATGTATTTACATTCACTAACACCAGTTATGTCTTTACTATTCTCAAAGGAAGTCTGATGTGAACATTAGCCGGAAGTGCCGTCAACTTCTCTGAGCTCTGAGGCATGATGGTACATGACTCAGTGGAAATGCACATTGTGGTCAGATGAATCAGTATTTTAGGTCTGTTTTTGAGGAACTGGATGTAATGTCCTCTGGGTTAAAGAAGAGAAGGACCGTCCAGACTGTTACCCGTAACTGTGCCAAAAGCCATGCGCGATCATGGTATGGGGTTGTGTTGGAGCTCTTGACAAGGGTAAGTTGCACTTCTGTGGAGGCATTATTAATGCTGGAAAGTACACTGAGATTTTAGGGCGACATATGCTGCCCTCAAGATGACATCTTTTCTAGGAAGGCCTTTGCATATTTCAACAAGATGCAAAACCATGCACATTCTTCATGCATTACAAAGCCAAGGCTGCATAAGATGAGGGTGCAGGTGTTGGACTGGCCTGCCTGCAGTCCCGCCTAGTCCCCAATATAGCATGTGCGGCTTAGTTTGAAACTAAGACCCCATGCTATTGCACATGTTAAGACTTGTTTGCAGGAAGAATGGGACACTATTACACTTGAAAAGTTACACCTGAATCAATCCCTTGATGTCTTCAAGCCCTAAATATTTAGCTATTGTGAAAAAGGATCGCAACATTACAAAGTGGTAATGAAGTAGGGATAGTTAAACTCCCTACCCTTTATGAAATATTTTGTAAGAATCAAAATTGATATAAGCATTTATTTTCAGAAATCTAGAGAATTTATGGAGTGAAACATAAATGAAATAATGAAATAATGTGTTGTTTTCAATATACTACAGTTTAAAGATAATTCACAATTCACTGCTTTCAGTTTTAATTTTAATGTCATGTACTGTCCCAACTTGTTTTGAAAATTCCACCTCTATCTTAGTCCCAGACTTAACGCTTTCCAATCTGATAGCTCCTATGTGGCTTTCGGACTCTTCGTCCCCCGACTTCTCGTCCTTGGACTTTTCTTCCTCCAATTTTTCGTCCCTGGAATTTTCGTCCCGTACTCTTCGTCCCAGTGGACTTTTTGTCCTCAAGAACTTTTTTGTCCCTGGGTTGTTCGTCCCTGACAATGCTTTGCCCTCTTCCTGTATTATAACCCTAACCCCAACCCAAATACTTACATCATGGTGATCCGTCCGTCGTCCGTCCGTCCATCCATCTGTTAATAATGGTGCAACATTTCGTTGTGATTGGGGGACGAAAAAATCCGGGGGCTGAAAGTCCTTGGGGACAAAAAGTCCGGGGACCAAAAGTTCGGGGACAAAAAATCTGGCAACCTGTTAATCCTGTAACCCTCCTGTGTTTGGCAGACTTGTCTGTCTCTTATAATGAGCACCCCTGGAGTTGCTGTTTCCATGGACACACTCTCTCCTCTGGTGAAGTGCATTGTGGGTTTTATCGGTAAACTCCTTCATGCTTTTTAGTAGTAGTATTGTTCAGAGACTTAAAGGACCGAGAAAAGAGCTATAAGAGAACCTCCATGTGCAGAACGATTCTGTCAAATAAAGACATTCTTTCTTCTAAAATTAAAATCTTTGCCCGACCTACCGCCTGGTCATTTGAAACCTATGTGGAGAACACTGAGAACGTCTGTGAAACCATTGAGGTGTCAAAGATAAATGGTCTCTGTGTTAAAATAGTAAGGTGTGTAAATTATTCTGAATACATGCCTAAATGTAATATAACAGCTAAAGCTGAAACACTAGCTGTGCTTTATTTGTGCTGGGGGTCTCAGAGTGCTCAACAGCTGGGGTGGGGGAGTGAAAATGAAGGACTGTATATGCAGTACTGCTGGGTGGCATAACCTGTTAAAGCAGTCCTTTAACAGGTTAAAAATATATTTCACTTCCTGCCTGCAGCTTCAATTGGCTCAGGCAACTAATTATGTGTAGGGATAGTTTAGATGACCGATTACCTGCCGCCTGCGAGATTGTAGGGCATTTCAGTGGCATTCAGTGTAGTTCTGATCTTGGCAGTGGAGCATTCTGGGGTTTGTAGTTTAAAGCAAGGGAAGTTTCTTCACAGTGGGTTTTTATTTTGTTGTGCTAAAACAGGATTTGTAATTTGCTACTGGCTGGCTGTGAAGCTCCTTTAGTTTGGTGAGGTGTTCCATTCATTTGGTGTTTGTATGAAGAAAGTTCACTCAAGCATTTGCTTTTAAGGGTTTTGGCCTGACGATGAATGAAACTTTCCTCAAAATATGAAGAGCAGCTCAGCTGCCAGCTCCAAGGATTGCATCAGCTGTATTCTTTTTTTTCTTTCTTTCTTCCAGGAACTTCCACACAGGGGAGCAATAAGCGTTTGATGGCTGGCAGGCAGACGAGGGGGAGGGTCCATGTAAATGTACAAATTACTCGTTGATGCAGGTGTGAGGTCTCTATGGTGCCTCTTATAAAGCAACAGAAATGCAGCCAAGGTGATATCCTCCAAGGTTTATACAAACAAATCAAATTAAAAGCAAACAACATTATGCTTCTCACAGTACAAGCTTAATACCTCTGTGTGTGGCTGGGGGATTAAAGATTATGCTTTTTATTCGACAGTCTAATATGCCAGAATGATTTTGCCTGGCAAATAAATTCCCAAATCTGCAAATTGGGGGGGAAAGTAACAGCCTTCTAAAGATGTAATGAATGAAGGAGTATTGGACGAAAGTGTGCGGGAAAGAATGAGACCAGGTTTGAAAACATTAGATTTTTTAATTCAATTTACATTTGAGTACACAATTAGATGTTTAAAGCTGCTTTCACACCGGACGCGAAATGAATTTTTCGCGCGACAGATTACATTCAAAGTCAATGCAAAGACGGGAATACACGCGTTTCGCGTGTATTGGCGTCTTTGCATTTCGCGTTTCGCGTGTATTGGCGTCTTTGCATTGACTTTGAATGTAATCTGTCGCGCGAAAAATTCGTTTCGCGTCCAGTGCGAAAGCGGCTTAAGATGGACAGTTTGTACTATAAATGGTTTAACCTTGCCTGTGCATAATATGAATATCATGCTAGCCCTCTTGAAGCCATCACTATAGTATGTCCTGGACGGTAAATATGAATGGTGCTCGTTAAGCATTCCTTTTTGTTCATGCTCAATGAAACTTCAGCTGTGATACAGTTATGTAAATCATAATATAGTGATTATTCATTCATGTTTTGACTTCCTGTCAGGGTTTAGTCATTCTCTGTTGAACTGGTCATCTTTGAACACCGCAGAGGCTAATGGAGGTGAAAGGGGGAGGTTAAATTTTGTTTCCTGATGGTAAACGAAGGGGTTATCTTTGAATACTGCTTTAATTGATGCTCTTGGACAGTATAGAGAAAATATGACCAAATGTCTGTCCCGTTGCGGAAATCTTGGGACTAGAAGCCAGTATATAATTCTACTGCATTACAATGAAAACATTTTTTGGGGAAAAAAAACAGAACTGCTCTTTCTGTCGCTCAAATTTCAGTATATAGCAACTGTTTAAGACTCAGGCCAGCCTACGGAGAGGCTGACACGCCCCACAGTGTCTTCAGTGTCACATTTGCAATGTTTCCCTCAGGTTTTTGTTGTAGAAACACCTCAAACGTACAGTGCAATAAAACAATAAATTAAAGTAGCTCAGTCACTGAGAGTTTTTGAAGCCAGACTCCAGTGCCGAGGATCTGCCAGTCGCTCAGCAGTGTAATCATTCCATTCCAGTCACTGTGTGGCTAAAAATCTCCACACAACTTGACTTCAACAGCACTGGACTTGAGAGACTCATCTTTAACCAGGGCAGCATTTCATCAGAGGGGCAGCTATAGCCCAGGAGGTGGGGCAGTTTCTCCACTAAGTGCTGGGTCTGAGGTTCAATAGCCCAGCTCTTCCTGTCCATGTGTTGAGGTGTCCTTGACCAAGAAACTGAAGCCCCAAGTTGCTCCTGATAGTCACGCCTGCTTCCTTACAGCTCCTCTGTTATTGGTGTGTATGAGTGAATGAGTCCAAGGACCAATCAATATACATGTAATTAAATAACATTTTTTACTCTTTCTTCGGCATTTTGTTGGCTGTGGTTGTTGAAGATGGCTGCATTGCACTTTAGGTGAGTTAAACTCAATGGATTCATCAAAAAAAAAAAAAAAAACACGAAAGGGAGAGTCATTTTCCTGCCTTTTCTCATAGTTTACAGGGTCAGGGTAGTGTTCTTACAAACAGTTTAATTCATAAAGTGATTCATTATCATCTAAAGTGCTCTCAGATTATCGTAGATTATAAACCGTAGATGGGATCATTACTTGCGCAGGTCCTCTACAGAATGGCATATGCTTGATGATGATTACACGGTCAGTGTATTTGTTACAGTCAGATTGTGAAACCAGTAATTTTGTGATATGACTAAAAATTTTATGATCCATGATCGCTGTCTCCGCCTCCGTGTCCGTAGAGACTTTATTGTGGACGCACTACGGGCCATTAATTTCAACCGGTTCCTTTGATCGTCCGTGTGGGCATAAGTTACGGTTAGGTCACGGTACTTATCGATTTTGGTTGCCATGGCAACGGAATTGGCCGAATAAAGTTCAATTTCATGCTGACAATGTGCCCATCTCAGTGGCTTATGAATACTCCAGAGGTCAGAGTTTTCAAGATATCGCAAGCGGGAATTCGAGGGCTACACCCATGCGGTCGTGGGTGACTGGGCACTCAAGTCTCAAACAAATTTGGTATCTTTAATCCCTGGGGAATTTTGGCCGGTCAAATGCTGTACAAGCATGCTCATAAATGGCTCGTGCTGCCTTACTCGGGAAAGCGAGGGCGTTTCGCCGCTGTCCACAAAACTTCGTCCGGTCAGCCGCCATCACTTCTCTCGTGTTATTTGTATTTCTTTATTTTTCCCCACGCTGAACACAGCCAAAGTGTTCGGCTCACCACTGCGACCTGTTCTCATCGACTTGACTCACTTTACGACGAGCCCTCGCTAACTCAATGAAGTGACATCACTAATCTCACACTGCCTATGACATCGGGGGTAAACCCACTCATTCCTATAATTTACTTGTACAGCTATATGTGCCTAGCTGACCAGGTTTGGCCGCTAGTGAGCAATAAGACTGATAAATATTGACTTTCCGGCGAAGGTCTGCCAATTAATGCCACGCTCATGCGGACCTCCGACCATACCCAGTGATGGCGTGGCTGTGATTCAAACACCCTACCATAGAGCTCCCAGATGCTCATCTGAGTAGCGAGCCACTTGGAGACCAGCCTGCTCGTCGTATTTTAACATAAAAACTGACTGTTATTGCGTCTGATTACAACAGCCCGCTTGTGAAGTCATCACGGGATTGCGAAAGGAAGTTAATTAATTGCTGCTGAACTTGCTGGGGCCTTTGCTGCCCGCATTTCGCAGCTGCGGTGGGCGAAGTCGGCAGTAACTGGTGATAAATAAAAGGGAGGCCGTGTGTGGGACGCCTGGGCTGACGGATTTACGTGCAGCGCTAGAAATCACGACCGTATTTCAGGAAGAAAACCTCAGAGGTGATTGGTGGTTATTTCTCGTTATTTACCAACGTGCTGCCATCGATCGGGGGTGGTGTTGGAGTCGGGTTTTGGTTGTCAGTGCCCGTTTCGGGTGAGGCAGCCGAACTGGAGGCCAACAGCACTGATCGCTCGGTGCTTCTGTGGAAGCTTTGCATCAATCAAACGAGGCTCTCTCTCTCACTCTCTCTATCTCTCTCACTCTCTCTCGCTCTCTCTCACTCTATCTCTCTCACTCTCTCTCACTCTCTATCTCTCTCACTCTCTCTATCTCTCTCTCTATCTCTCACTCTCGATCTATCTCTCTCACTCTCAATCTCTCTCTCTCACTATCTTCCCTACTGCCTCATCATCTTGTCTCCCTCCCTCTGGCCTCCCGTTGCTCTCCCTCTCTTTCACTATCTCCATCTCTTAGCCTCTCTCCTTTCTTCTCTTGCTCTCCTACACTCTCTTTATTTCTTTCTACCTTCTCTCCCTCTCTATCTCTCCTTCTACCTTACCCTTTTCCCTCCCTTTTGTATCCACTCTTTATCGCTCTCTATCCCTTTCTTCTCTCCCTCTCTCCTACCAGCTTTTTACTTCATCCATCTTATTCTTCCCTGCTTTCTATCAGTCTCTCTATAAATTGGCTGAGGTTTCAAGACGCTTGGCCATGACCACACAGCGGGAGGTATGAATGGTGCGAAAATCTTTGCGGCCATTTTGTATCTATACGATTGTTGGTGTGCCTTCAGTATACAGTTTGCTGAAGCAGTATTGTCATCTTCATGTCTGTCTGTCTGTGCGTATCTCCGTCACAAACTTACGAAATGTGCACTCGCAGTGTAATACCTGTTTGCACCACTAGGAGCTGCATTGTCTTAACAACCATGCACTGAGTGCCAGGCCTCATTACCATGACATTTGAAATTAGAACGAGGAAGTAATCCTAGATTCTAATTGGCGGCTTAACCATTGAGGAATGTTCAGCCATGCTACTAATCCATGGCTGGTTTGTACTCTGTTTCATTTTAACTATGGATTATTTTTCTCTGTTTTCTCTACTGTTAGCCAACCCTCACCCAGAGAATAAAATAAACAGCGCCCTCTAAAGGTGGTCTGGTAAGATGAAACCTGAACAAGAAGAAAAGAAACTCGACCACTGAGGACCTCAAAAGTTGATGTAAAAAAAAGCACTGTATCAAATGTGACAATTAATCACCATTTTTTCTTCCCTTTTTTGCCTCCACTGGGTTACAAAAATCCCTGCATTAAGCCGCTTTCACACCGGACGCGGAACGAATTTTTCATACGACAGATTACATTCAAAGTCAATGCAAAGACGCGAATACACCTCGCGTGTATTCGCGTCTTTGCATTGACTTTGAATGTAATCTGTCGTGCGAAAAATTCTTTCCGCGTCCGGTGTGAAAGCAGCTTTAGGCATCAAGCTAGATTATGGCTGTTAATACATTTTTGGCTGTGCTTCACCAATCAGAGCAGCGAGGGGGTGGAACTTCAGTCGTAGGTTTTGGACCACAACAGTTTTCTATGCTCAAATAGATTCTTCGGATGACGTCGCTCAATCGATCACAATAAAGTAAAAAAATCCTGCCTCTCTCAATTGAACATATCCCATAATTTATAAATATGCACAGCAAAACAGAAGAATAAACACATTCTCTGTGAGCAAATACACCAAAAAGAAGAAATATCACAGTTTCAATTAAGTATCAATAACGGTTTGAAATGAACTGTGACACTCGCTGAAAAAAAAAAAAAACATCTAAAAAACCGATGTCACATCGTTTTCTGGTTAAATGACCCGCACCTGTCGATAGCCGTCAGCACAATCTGAAAACACTTTTTTTTTTTGTACATGTACAAAATTTTCAGACAAAGTAAATAACTTTCTATTTATAACAGCGCCCTTAAAATACAGCCAATGGTGAATGAAATGAAAGAATATCTGCAGAGCCTTAAAGATTAAAATGGCAGAGAAAGTAAAGGCGTGCTCTTTCGTACTGGTGCACGGATCTGGCAAATCAAGAGTTTAAGGCAATTTTACACAATGTGCCAGACCACATGACCTGTGACCTCTTGCCACTCACAGAGGGTGGGGGGCGTGGCCACGTTGTGACATGCCTGCTCAAGCTCCTCCCACCTCAACCAAATCAGTTGCACTGTCGATATTCTGATGTGTCTGTGTGTATGTCTGTATGGTAGTGTGTTTCTCTAGCAAAATTACTATACAGAAGCCCTTGCGGCCATCACATGGGTGATGCCAACAGAGATAAAGAGTAGGATATACATTAATAAGCTCGTTAGCAGAAGGAATAAGAACCACCGACACTGACCTCCTCACCTGGCTATGCCACTCTAACAAACGCACCTTCCGTTTTAAAGGAGCGGACGGGGAGAAAACTGATCAGAGACAAGGGTAGAATGAGCGAGTACCTTATCTGAGTCTTTTTCAAAGTCTAGTTTGGCACACTCCCTGTCTCCAAGTGCAGAAGTTTGATGGCTTTGGGGAGCAGGTGTTTTGGTTGATGCCGGAATGCTAACCATCAGTTCAGGCTAGTGTGTGGTGCGGGTGAGTCCCAGCCTGTGCCCGCTTTTCTGGAAGCTTCCATGGGGAGTTATTGCTAGCGGTTGGAGACGCCACCGGCTCTCCTCCTCCCTGGTGCTAGTGCTTCATGCCTCCTTCCGCTCCCCGAGAACTAAAAGCTGTCTGTCATCCTCTGTCCTCTTCCCGTCTTCCTGCTCAGAAAACGGGGCGTCCCATCGCAAAACTCGCCAGCAGGTGCGGTCGGATATTAGAGGAGACAGACGATGGAATCGTAAAAAGGGTACCCAGAGAAAAAAAGAGGCACCGTTTGGTAGATTCGTTCTCAAATGCACCCGAAACACTCGCGGTCAGTATGGTGACGGATATCAACTGCCTCTGAAATGACAGTCAAACAGCACTATGAATTCCGACAGCGGTTTGTTGTAATGATCATAGCGATAATCGGTATCAGAAATCACAATAAGTCCATCTATAATATTTGTTGTCCTTAGTTTCCAGTCATGTGCTTAACTGGGGGCTGAGGCCTCCATGTTATGAGGAGATAGTGAGTATCCTCAATGCCTCCGTCATGAAAACCAAG